>JADOBS010302336.1:0-13890 GCA_015708375.1 Cydonia oblonga | reverse complement strand
GAAGAAGAAGAAGAAGAAGAAGAAGAAGAAGAAGAAGAAGAAGAAGAAGAAGAAGAAGAAGAAGAAGAAGAAGAAGAAAAAGAAGAAGAAGAAGAAAAGACGCCTCCTGCAACCCAGAAAGGAAGAAGAAGAAGAAGAGAAAGGAAGAAGAAGAGAAAGAAGAAGAAGGAGAAGAAGAAGAGAAGGAAGAAAAAAAGAAGGAAAAAAACTAAAATATTAATATTAAATGATTTTTTTTAGTTTTTAATAATATTTTTTTAGTTTTTTAATATAAAATGTGCCACGTCACAAGCCACGTCAACATTTAACAGAGGAATTGACGGACAACCGACGGAATGTATGACATTACAACAAATTCGAAGATAAGGTATGACATTGAAACTTTTTAAAGACAAGGTATGAAACTGTTAATGACCCAATAGTTGAGGTAATTTTATGTAATTTACCCTTACTTTTTCAATTAGGTTGTATTAAAGTAATGAATAAGGCATTTTGATGTTGAACTTTGTTTGAATTTTAGTATGGTGATAGTGATCTTGAATTGTTTTTAATTGGGTTGTATTAATGCTATAAAGCATTTAGTTTGCAAATGACTAGGTTTTGAACTTTTTAATTTGTTTGAATGTTGTATACTTGTATTAAGGAATCCTTTCACAAGAGGGATCCCCATTTTTCTAAAAAAATGGGGACACTTCTTGACCGTTGGATTTGATTTTAATGAAATTGTGTGGTCTGTGTTTTAATCTCAACCACACAATTTCATTAAAGCCAATCCAACGGCCAAGAGGGTGTCCCCATTTTTTTAGAAAAATGGGAATCCCTCTTGGTAATGGCCTGCTTTAAAAAAATGGGAATCCCTCTTGGTAAGGGGCCTGCTTGTATTAATGCAAATCTTTTAATAGGCCTACCGGTGAGGCACATATCAAAACTAAAATCGTTTGAAATCGAATCGAACTGAACCAAATCCAAATGATTTGGTTTTATTTTGGTTCTTACCCCAAAACTGCACCAACTCAAACCGAAAGAAATTATCAGTTTCGATTTCGATTTTACCCTAAAAGCGCACTGCACCAAACCGTAACCACCACTACTTCTGTTTACTAATGCATGGAATAAAAAAAAGTGTGTATTGTGCATTAAAATTTGTAATTCAATACTTGAAAAATTAAGAAATCAGATTAATTAGAATGACTAGTTGGTGCACACCAATTCCTTCTTTTCCTTCAAGATTTGTGATTTCTTCAATTCCACATAGGTGGCATGGAATTAAATCCCAAAATAAGCTTGTATTTATTTTTTGCTGTGATGAGTTAGTCATTTTATATTGCAATTAACTAGACTTTAGTCAAGTTTGTAAACAATACTCGATAATCAATTTAATATCAAAATATCAACAAAATCAATAATATCGAGTAGCATGCATCATATATTCTTATATGGTGAAAAATTGTAGTTCACCGGATTGGAGAAAATATGACGAATAATTTGATCTTACACTTGCCATGAAAAAGCAATCTCACCACACCCTGGTTTCATCGAATATTACAGATTTGTCTACAAGAAGAATCTAGCATGCACATATCCACTCTCCCATAAATAACTTCTTCTTTTTTTTCCCTAAAGAAAACCACTTTTTGTAGATGTTAACATCTTTATATGTTGATTGTATTGTATGGTCACGATCATGTAATTCGTTTGACCATTGACTTTGACGTGTGAATTTGGTCCCCCAGCACAAGTGGCTCTCTAATAGCCTTGGATTTGGTTTGATATTTTTTTTTGTTTCTTAATCACTTGCATAATCATATAGAGTCATATAGTCTAATCTCATTGGACGGTTTAGGCATTTTAAGCCACCACACCACCTAATCTCTTTGATTAATAAACTTACTTTCGCAATCACAACTTTGTAATGAACTCTTGCACTTAAATAATCTTCAAGATAATACATCTTTAATCACAATCTAATCCCTTCCACATCAATATTGATTTCTTTTAATCAAAGCGGCGAACAGGTCTTTTTACATTTGTTTAAGACCGACTTTGTGTAGAATATTGCTGATTAGCTAATGATAATCTTGCGAGTGCTTCCAAACCCACATAGCCACACGTATGCAGTAAATATTTATTTATTTGTTTGTGATAGCTTAAACTAAAAGCATATCATATGGCTGAAGTGGGCAGGCAAATGATGTATGTGAATACGTTGATGTAACACCCTCTCTCTCTCTCTCTCTCTCTCTAGAATGTCCAAAAGAGCCATGACAACTGCATGACATGGCGGCCAAGGTATTGGCGTTATAGTAATTTTGCACTCAAAGCATGCTTTTGCGTAGGTCTACTTAGAGCTTGCAAACAGAAGAAGGTGAAGTACATGAAAATGGAGTATAAGCAAGAGCAAGTGTTTGTTTGATTGTTTCGTCGTGGACCATCGCCTCTTGCAAGTGTTTGTTTGATTGTTTCGTCGTGGACCATCGCCGCACAGAAATCATATTCCAGCAACTCATACCGTACAAAGTAAGAACTTATCGATTTGAAGGCTTTGTTTCTCTTTCTTCTTTGCCAAGGAATGTTGAAAAATGATTTTTATTTTTTCGGATTTTATTGGTATATATTTGCAACCAATCACTTTTATCTTTCCAAATCCTTTGCATGTCTCTTAAACAAAGCATGAAGATTGATGAGAGCCTAGAGTTGTTGTACCTTATTCTATTCAAGCTATAGAATTATAGATACTTTGTTTTCAAGTGTGTAATTATCGATCTGGACTTAGGGGCTATGGTGTTATTTCCATCTCTTCTTGAGGGGTTGGGAAGAACGAAATCGGGCAAGAAAACGAAGAATTGCCCTAGCGATGTTGCGAGGAAAACTGCAAAAGCTTTGGAAAAGGAAGCCAAAAAGAATGAACGCGTTTCAAGTTCTTCCGGCATGGTTATGTCTGAGAGGTCCAACACTCTCTCCTCCGTTTGCTCCAAGAGAGGCCGGAAGGGGATCAATCAGGATTGCTTAACCATTTGGAAGGTAGGTCCAAAGTCACGTGACATTATTTTCGCAGATGCGTCATAGCTGCATCAGCTAGAGCGGATGTGCTCCCCATATGCACCCGAGCTGGAGTCCCCTCCTTTAGTTTGGACGAGTTTAAAGTAGTACATCGTTTGTCTCCATAAGACGTATCATTTTCAGTATTTTCGATAAGTTGGATTTTTTGTTGCAGGAATTTGGATGCCAAGAAGACATGATATTTTGTGGGATATTTGATGGCCATGGCCAATGGGGTCATCTTGTTAGCAAAAGGGTCAGGGAATCCTTGCCTGCTTCCTTGTTGTGCAATTGGCAAGAGACTCTCACTTCAACATCACTTGACCTGGATTTTGAAATGGAGATGGACAGAAACCTCCATGGTTTCGATATGTGGAAGCAATCCTTTCTGAAAACCTATGCTGCCATTGACAAGGAGCTCAATCATTCTTCCAAACTCGATTCCTACTGGAGTGGCACTACGGCACTGACAATTGTTAAGCAGGTAATCAGAAGATTCCGATTCTCTCTTCACGGTAGCACATCTTCACAAACATGTCTATATTTCATCGAGCATCTCTACGAGATATCCTTGGTTCTCCAACTGGGGCTGAAGCTAGTGTCAAATATAGGAACTTTGTATATCTGAGGAGTTTGGTACTGTTTTTAGGAAGAGAAAAAAGGATGTCCCGGTAGTTTAGCTAGACACGAGAGACTACAATGCTTTCTCAACATAGGATTTAGATTAATGCCATCTCGATTATAGGAATTCAATCAGAAGTAACCCAAAAATGTCCCGATCAATGATCTTTCAGGGTGAAAATCTCATCGTTGCAAACATCGGTGATTCTCGGGCTGTTTTAGCCTCCGTTTCTGAAGATGGCAGTTTGGCAGCCCTCCAGCTTACAGTGGACTTTAAACCCAATTTACCTCGTCAGCTCTCTTTTTCTCTATTTGTCTCATGGATTTACAAATGCACATCATATTCTTAACATTCGAGGGTCCTTTTATATTACAGAGGAGGCTGAGCGAATAAATAGGTCGAACGGGCGAGTGTTTTGTTTACAAGATGAACCAGGGACTTATAGGGTGTGGATGCCAAATGGTAAAACACCAGGACTGGCAATATCAAGAGCATTTGGTGACTACTGTGTGAAGGACTTCGGGCTCATCTCAATGCCTGACGTGACTCAAAGACGCATAACCTCCGGCGACCAGTTTGTCATTCTAGCAACAGATGGGGTATGCATTTCCTCTAAATATGCCATTAATTTTGTTCAAATTGGTTATGAATAGCAAGACCAAATTGCTAGATGTAATATTGGTTTCAAAATACGCCAGAAAAACTTAACTATCCCGGATTCATAACCCCCTCGTCCTCTATCTCCCTACGCACGAGTAACTGTCGCAGATTCATACCGTACTCTTGTGAGTAGGGAGACGCGAATAGAAAGTAAGTGTCTTGAACAAATCTGCAATCAATTAAACAAAACAGTAGTATTTTCTGTCAAGCGTTGCACAAATGACCAGTAATTGTATGGTTGGTAGTCTCAGAAGTTTGATAAAATCTCATGGCATAAATGAGTAGAAAAAACTATATATATGAAAGTTTCATCTCATTTTGCATTTCCCGATTTCAGGTATGGGATGTCATCTCCAACCAAGAAGCTGTTGAAATAGTTTCCTCATGTCCAGATAGGAAAAAAACAGCCAAGAGACTGGTGGGATGTGCCGCTCTTGCATGGAAGACTAAGAAACGAGGCATCGCGACAGACGACATCTCAGCCATTTGCCTATTCTTTCACGCTTCATCCCCGCCACAAGCCAACCATTTGGTCTCAAAATACTCTGAAGTGAAGGAATCTGGGTAAATAAGGATTTTTGTAGCCTCAGTTACTATCAGCGCTTTGTGTATATATATGTGTATGCCCTCCTAGTTGATGTAGAGTGCTATCAACTACATAATATGACAGCCTAAGACAATTGTGCTAATCAAATTCTTAGATCAAATCCTGAAACACGCGTAAATCAAAGCATCAAGCACCATGAATTAAGCCAATAAAATCCAGTTCAAGGGTTTCCAACTAACCTGGGCAATATGAATCTCATACAGAAATGTACTTTCCATTTTTTGGCCTAACAAGGAAACAAGAAGCAATAAAACCACCAATGAGGCATCAAAGTAGTGAGGCAATCATAACTGGCGCATCAAAATGATTGAGGCGGCCCATTACTAATAATAAACGAGGCAGGTTTGTGAGCAAGCACTTAACCATGAATCGAAGACATCAAGATAAACGAGGTATCCATCCACTAAGAGCAACTCCAGCAGTAGGGCAACTGCCCTACCAATTGGGTTTAACAGTCTTTGGGCTGAAGAAATAAGCTCCAGCAGTTCCAAAACAACGGGGGCAATTGGGCAAAGGGCTTGTTCTTAGAAATATATCTTTCATTGATTGAAATGAATTTACATTGGCATATTTATACATTTCTGAATAAATTATTAGTAAGCTAAACAAATGTAACTAATTAACTTTTAACTATGATATGTTACATTTCTGTTAAAACAGACTAACTGCACTAAGCTATGACCGTGCTGCTAACATGGACTGCTGACTAGGCTGCTTATCTGTCTTTACACCCCCTCAAGCTGAACGGAGGGAAACCAAGAGAAAGCTTGGATTGAAGATACAAAAATCTAGCCTCGGAGAAAGATTTAGTATGGATGTCTACAATTTGGTTGTGACTGGGAACAAACTAAACCTTCAGAAGTTGAGCAAGTACAAGTTCCTTGTTATAGTGTTAATTGATCTCAACATGTTTGGTAGGAGCATGAAAAACAAGATTTGATGCCAAAGAGATAGCTGAGACATTGTCACACCACAAGACTCGAACCTTAGAAAGAGGAAAACCAATGTCCTTGAAAATTTTGTTGTTCCAAGTGAGTTATGCTAAAAGTGTGGGCAAGAGATCTATGTTTGGCCTCAGTGGATGAACGAGCAACAATATGTTGCTTCTTTGCACTCTAGCTGATAAGCTTGCTGCCTAGATCAACACAATAGTCGTTAGTGCTTATTCTGTAAAAAAACACATCCTACCCAATCTGCATTTGAGAAAGCAGTGACATGAAGATTGTTTTTCTTAAACCACATACCTTTATCAATAGAGCCTTTTAAAAATCCTAACATTTTTTTCACAGCTCGAAAATGAGTGTCCCTTGGACAATGAAGAAACTGACATAGTTGATTAACTGCGAAAGAGATGTCAGGTCTAGTCCATGTCAAATATTGGAAAGCCCGAACTATAGACCTATATTTATGTGGATTAGACAACAAGGTATCACTATGATCAAGTTTCTGAGTGCCAAGAGGTGTAGTACAAGGCTTACTCCCTTCTATATGTATCGTGATAAGAAGATCTAGTGCATACTTGTTTTGAGAAAGAAAAATTCCATCTGAAGTCCTATGAACTTCTAAGCCTAAGAATTAATGTAGGGCACCCAAGTCTTTTATTGGAAAAGGTTGGCTAAGCTTAGTTATGAAAGATTTGCAAACGTAGGATTAGGACCAGTAACTAGTATGTCATCAATATACACTAGTACAATTACCAGAAATGGTTGAAACTTCACAAACAATGAGCAGTCAGATTGAGAATTTGAAAACCCAAGAGACAACAAAGTGTGGAATAACTTGTCATACCAAGCTTTGGGGTTTAGGGGTTAGAGTTTAAGGTTTAGGTTTAGGGTTTAGGATTTAGGTTTAGGGGTTAGGGTTTAGTGCTTAGGTTAGGGTTTAGGGTTTACCCATCAAATAATTTGTCTAACCCTAAACCTTAAGCCCTAAACCTAACCCTAATCCTTAAACCCTAACCTCTAAACCCAGCCTTGTCTAATGCTTTTGAACTTGAAACTAATACATTGATTCTTCGAAAGTAGTAATTTGTATCTGAAAGAAGCAGAAGGATTTAATGTTATGAGTTTGCCTTGTGACTTTCCAGTTAAGTTGTGTTATATGAATTTCATTAGGGCTGGGCACGGGCTAGGTCAGGCCCATTTTTGAAGGGACCGGATCGGACTCGGAATTAAAGGAGATGGGGTGGGCCAGGCCGGGCATTACAATTCTGAAAATAGGAACCAGACCTTACCCGGCCCGGTTGAAACGGGCCGGTTCGGTCCGGGTACACATGTCCTTTTTTTTTTTTTTGCTGTTTAAAAATGTTTTCTGCAAACAGATTGCAGTTTGAAAAACTGCACAAATTCCAGTTTACAGTTTACACATATTCCAGTTTGGAAAAAATCACAGATAGCAGTTTGAAAAAAAGTTGCACAGATTGCACAAATTGCAGTTTGAAAAAACTGCACATATTCCAGTTTGGAAAAAATCATAGATTGTAGTTTGAAAAAAATTGCACAGATTGCAGTTTGCACAGAACATATTTCACAGATTGCAGCTTGCAGTTTGCATTTTGCAGTGCACAAATTGCACAGATTGAAAAAAAAAATAGCACAGATTGCAGTACTGCACAGATTGCAATTGCACAAATTCAATACAACCACAAATTCAACCTTACGGTAAAACCATAAAGAAGAGTCGTGACTAATGGTCATGAATAATATAAGGACCATACATAGAGCACGCAGGGCAGCAAAGATGCACAAAAACCTATTCAACAGTTACATTGCTATTTGGACAATTACAAATAAACTTAGTTCTGTAGGACCAAATTTCAAATTTTCGGTTTCATCACAGAAGCAGCAGATAGAGAAATATTAGAAACAACCCAACTTAATTCAAGGGCCAAACTACTCCTTACACTGGAAAAACAGGCTAACAACTTCACAGTAAGGGGTCTCTCAATAAAAAGCAATCACTCAAAACAAAAAGGCCCAAAATTTTTAGAAAGAGACAAAACCTTGAGTAAATGCATGTTATGATCATGGAAAGCACTTTCCTGCAAATAACCAAGGACAAAGGAAACCCTGCCAATGTCTAGTATAACATAGTGTAATTTGTGAATGTTGCAGATTGGTCACTTACTACACAGATAGACTCACGCAACCTATCTCACACCCAAAGGGCAAGATGAAGTAATGCCAAGATTCAATTGATTTTAAAACAAAATTTGATAAAGCAGAGAAGAAAATGGGGGTTTGGTTTTTAGTTTTTACCTGTGAGACAGAGACTGAGTAGTAGTACCAGATTCAGATCCTTAAAAAATGCTGGCACTAATCACATAAAATTGACCTAAAAACACAACAGGTGATTCAAAATCAGAGAACTCGAAATGCAGAAAAACAACTAAATCAAACTCGACCCACATAATATTTAGGAATTTAACACCCGAAATAAACCAGAGAACTCGAAATACAGATCAATTATATACACAGAGGTTGATTTTTACCCGTGAGATTGAGAGAGAGGTGACAAATCGAGAAGATGGGTGGTGCGGTGGGGTGATTGGGTTCTGTAAGTCTGGGATGCCGTCGAAGTTGCTGGGCTGTCGTGGTGGTCGTCAGGACCGTTGTGATGTCGGGGTGGTGGAGGGGAGGGGACGATTCACAGACGAACGACGAGATAGAGTGACAGAGACAGAGTCAAATTCGAAAGGAGGAAACCTAAAACGAACGGTTAAGATTGGATAGAGTGATGATCTTCAATCTCGTCCGTCCATTCTAATTACAAACGGGCCGGTCCGGGTACCCGTTTCTCTATACTTTTGGAGCCGGCCCAAACTGAAAATGTCGACGGCCCGCCCCGCCCCGCCCTGTTTCTGTTTTACAAAATTAGGAACCGGCCCGTACCCGCCCCGACCCGCGGTTCCTGTACCCGTTTGCCCAGCCCTAAATTTCATGGCTTAGAATAAGCAACATTTTTGTTGCACTTCCACCCTTCTGAAAATGGTACCTATAAGGATAAAGATTGAGGAATCGTATTACATAATTTGATTTCATATTATTGAATGGGGTGAGTTTGAAACCGAGTTTGAGACATTTTCTGGCATTGAGAAGAGAAATAGTACTAGACAAAAAGCTAGTCGGTCAGTCAATTATTCACTTGGCATAGGATTTGCCTCATTTCTTGGCATCACAGATTGCAATTTTTCTACAATACCCCAGAAAATGATGACCATATTTGAACATTGAGATCTAATTGCCACTAAAAAGATAAATCATATGGCTGCAAACTTAGAGCATTCAATACAGCGGGACATTGTAACCACACCCCCACAGTTATAGAATAATCACAACCCTTGTCAACGTTTTTGCTTTGAAGTAGGCACATTAAAACACACCAAACAGAAACAGTTGCAACTCCAACCTTGTCAATTGTAGACAAACTTTGTCCCACATCGGGGGGTGATGTAGCGGAAGGTTAACAAGTTGGCTATAAGTAAAGCGATACGCGCAGCACTCCCCCTAACCTGTCCTGTCAGGGGTGAAGGACGACTCGTCAATGATCGAAAGTGACGGCGGGTCGTGCCAACACCTATTATTTCGAACACATTATCTGTACGTGCTAGTTCCACCCTACTTCGGTGGACGTGCTCGTCAATTTTTTGAAGCCTCGCCCTCTGCGGCGGGGCTCCAATAACTATAAATGGACAATTTAACCAAATGAACATGCGCATAAATTAAAACTAGCACAAGTCATTCCTGCTAAATTGGTAAAAATTCCGATCTGTTTTCACATGTGGATTGAAGAGCCAAGTATTTCAAATCAAAAGACGAGAAACTGCGGAAAGAATCAATTTGATTTTATTTGACCTTTGTTCCTAACTACATTCTTTAAACAGTGAGATATGCAGGGCTTCAGCCTCCTCCTCTTTTTCTATAACTTTAATCTACAAATTTGCCGGACAAATATTTTCCTCTCACAAAACAATACGTGCACATATCCAACGTTGGAGGGGCGGCCCGAGATAGTAAAAGCTCGAATTACTTGAAAATCGAGTTCAATGAAATACTTGAGGAGACGCGTAATACTCACTTTCATTGAACACAGGCCTTAGATCTTCCTTCAACATGAAATCCAAAGGGAAAGAAACAAGATGGCCTTTCACAGATTCTAACCTCTCCATGGGATCTGCTTTATTCACATCTCCATTTTGATACGATTCTATCTTCTCCGGAGCAATTCCCAAGTCGATTGTTGTGTGCCCAATTTTCTCCTTCCACAAGGCTATACTTTGCCTGAATGCAGCCCTGCGTGAAGTCACCCGTGGACGGATGGGCCAAACAATTTGTTAGCAAGTGAGAAAATACAAGGGATTAGGAGGAAGACTAAAGATGCATATACCTGGAATGTATGAAATCGTTTGGTATGCAAGAAAACACATCTTGGTAGATTGTGGTATTTGTCTGTAAACAAAGAAACAAAAAAGCACATATTGTTATTTACTTGCAGATACAAAGCAATATATAAATTCAACAAAATTAAACTCCAATATATTAATTATTTATTCATCTGCTCGTCAAGATATTTTTCACCTTTGCAGTTGCCATCCAGATGTCCTTATAAGTTGAATCGACAATTGGGTCGATTATTTGATTCATCTGACAACACAATGAAAAACGTACAAAGATAATCAGACAAGTGACACTAGGTAGCTGTGAATTAACAACGACGAAGAAGAAAAGGAAGAAGTGAACAAAACAAGATTTACTAACCTCTGTGGCACGAATACCGAGGTGTTCAGACCACAGTGACATGCGAAGACTCAATGAAAACTTTCCAGCCTTCCATGGCTTTCCTCCCATAAATGAATTAATCATCTCTTTATCTTCAATAAGTAGACCAATCTAGGATACAAAATAATGACGGTTAATGGAAGCAACCATGCATGTAGAAGAGGAGCACAAGAAAAGTCATGTTTACGCAACAGACAGTATATACTGAAATCGTACTACATTTACAATTCTGTGTTAATACGCTCAGTCAGCAGTATGTTGCATTTTATTCAGAATAAATGCTTTGTCAAGTCATTTTGTGCGCTTAGGCCATGCATAACTTCAATAGCATATAAAACAAACACGCTCTCCATCTTTAAGGTTTAAAGCACCATCAAATGTATAATAAGATAATGCAGGAGAAACCAGAGCAGGAGAGATACCTCAGAATCTCTTGAACCAAGCAAACTCCTATCATTGATGTTAGCTGATCCAATTAGAGTTGTGCAATCATCGACAATCATAATTTTACTATGCACATAGATCTGCAGCGCCAATAATAATAATAATATAATGATGACGTATCCATGAGGTGGAAGCTATAAAATTTGACAAACATGTTACCAATATCTTTAGATTGGAAAGAGATACATAGGCTGGCACAAAGTTACATTGATAGGGAAATACCTGACTACAGGCCACAGGACCGCCTTCAAAGAGTTTACCATAAGACCTAAGGCCAAAGAAGGAAATATAATCATGCATCTTTGCACCAAGAATTTCATTAAGATTGTGCAATATTGAATTAGGTCCTCGGCAAATGGTTCGATATTGCCAGTGCATAACAGCTCTTACAGATGCTGCACCAGCATCATCCAGACCCCCCTGTTCAACCACAAAATCAGCACAAGGAATATATGGGTAGATATATACAATATGTTATGGACTTTGACAAGAACTGGAACCTGGAAGCCGGGTATAAGCGGTATCACAATTATGACTCTAAAAGGCTTTTTATCATTGTATGCTCGCATAATACGTCGAAATAATGCTTCTAAAACACGATTCCGTATAATTTCATCTCCTGACAGACCTGATATGAAAAATTGATTCTGGGAAGAAGTCGCAAAAAAGTAAAAGGATGTCAGAAAAAAAAAGTTATCACCAAAGTCCCTTGCAGGATATCCAGAAAGATCAGAAAGCAGAGACTGCATAGTGCAAAAATGTATCCACAAAGAAAGAGAAGTTCTCAATATAGGCTAAACGCCGACGAATGGACAAGAAATATCATATATGACTACTAGCAAATTCAACTCAACCATAATTTTTCTTTTTGAAATAAAAATCTGAAGCAGCAATAATGCTTGTCAAATTGTCGAGAAAGCTTGAAATACTCTTTATTTTGAGCATATACTTCCTGAAATATATGATATATAAGTAAGTCTAAATTATTACATAAGACGTACTTACATAAGAACATTATAAATACATTAGGTATAGGTTTCGTTACTTTCGTATCATCGCAAAGTGAAGAAAATTGAGAAAGAAATTTACCTCAATGTAAATAAAGTGCTCTGATTTGTCGATAAGAGAGCAATAAGCATTGTGAATGCTCTCTTCAACTTGGCTTGTTCCTGCTGACCACTGACTGACACTTCTAATAACCTAAAAGTGAGATGTTGTTAGGAACATGCAGGATGCAAGGTCCATTATCACAATCAAACAGTAAGAAAACAGAAATATTTACTACGCATTAAATGATTAAACCCTCTGACATTTCTGAATATCACCTCCTCCAGAGGTTTATAGAGTACACGTCCCCTTGGAAACTTAACTTTGATTAAAATTCTATAGTCCTTTCCCCTGGTTCAATTCCTACGACATTGTTCTAAGCAGTAAGTTCTTCAAGGTTACTTAACTTGACACTTATGACAGATATATCACTACATAAATAACATCAAAATACGAAGATGGAAAATAAGAAATCAGAAGCCAAATCAGAAATGACATTTGCAATAATATGGAATTTCAAAAAGACAAAGGAGTTTTGGTTCACCTGACATCGACACGAGCAACAAGGGCCAACCTGTCCCGATTCATCTGTGAAACCACCCTTGTTGCCCCGTTCTTGTGTTTCCCACCACTCTGGATCTTTCATGCCAGACTGTGCCACCCCGTCAGAAGCCATTTTTCCATGTCGAGACAGAGAATCAAGGTCATCTACAAAGCCTCTCATTGGCATGTCAGGACCTACTGGTGCAATTTTTAACTTCCGAAAAGGGAAAGCAAGATTGTTGCTAACCCTGCTTGGCTGATCAAGGAGATCATGGGGAGAGTCCATCCCATTTAGTTTTGTGTGTTCATTTGGAGAATCCAGCCCATCAGCTTCTTGGGGTATAAGAAGTGGAATATCTTGACAGGATGATATCGACGAGAAGGAATCCGTCCTTTTATGCTCTTTGTGATTATTAGCGTTCTTACTTTCAATCTCCACCTCTTGGCTTCTTCCCATGTAATGAGGAATAACCATGTGGTGCTGCGGCATAAGTAGTGGAATTGCTTGTTCGTTTGGAGCCTTATTTCTCTGAAAGAATAAATACCGACTTAGCACATAACTTATTGTAAATCAAAATTATACCATCCTAGCAGGATATCAACCTTTGCATAGTTCCAGCGCTGAACAAAATGTCTAGCCACGTCACGGCAGGGTGGTCCCCAAAGGGCACAGTGAACGTCATGCCAAGGCATACGAGGATATTTTCCACGATCCAACTCATCTTTCATTGTATCCTCCCACGAATTTGGTTCAGATTCCCTGACAGGGTTATATTTCAAAAACCATATTTCACGACAATGAAATCATTTCAGAAAAGATCTAGAGCTAGGTAACATATGAATTTAAACCCTTAATAAAAGATACAAAGCAAAAAAAATAAATATGTATAAATACGGATATCATGTTTCTATTATCTGCGGATAGTTGTCAATGCATAATCCCAGAGTAGACAAGAAGCTCACCTTGGGTTGTAATAGTCCTTTCCAGGCCATATCGAAGGAGGGCAGTCACCGACTTTATGCTCAGCAGTATCGTAACGACCAAAGCATAAATCCAGTCCTCCAAGAAAGCAAATCTGATAATCAACAATGACAAGTTTTTCATGGTGGGACCTATATGTAACAAGTATTTAATATCAGAAGCAGAAAAA
>JADOBS010302335.1:0-13886 GCA_015708375.1 Cydonia oblonga | reverse complement strand
TATGTGATTAGAAATTTTTCTTGGTTTCAATGATATGAGATCCATAAATTTTCCCTGCATCTCTCTATGTCCAGGTTCTGAAAAAAATTAAACAAAAAAACCCAAGAACTGTTTTTGCATTTTTTTTTCTTTTAAGAACTCTATGGAATTAATGATAACAAAATCTAGGAAGAAGGTTGGAGATGGAGGCATTAAACAGAGATGGAAAGAGGAGAGAACACAAGTGAACAGAAGAAAATGGCGGTGCTGCGTCGGATCCGCAGAAAAGAGATCCGGCGAGGATCTCAATCCGTGAAGATTGTGGAGTTTTAGAGAGAGAAATAGAGAAGAGAGAAAGGAGAATGGGTTCTGCAAATTCAACCTGTTATTACCGGTGGGTTGTAGTTCGGCTTCAACGGGACCGACGGCAAACGCAGTCATTGAATTTCTGCTTTTGCAGAAAGAAGAGGGATGAGAGAGTTGGGAGAGAGGGAGAGGCAGAGAGACAGTAAAGGGAATTTTTTTTTTTTTGAATTTTTTAATTTCCATGCAGACTTTTAATGACATGTGGCGCTCAATCATTGTCCACATAAGCACCATGTCACAGTTAACGGAAGACTTAACAGTTTGATTAACAGATTATGAGACTGTCCCAAAATTTACACTTTAGGTATGACTATGGGATGAAAAAAACTTGATATACTAAATGTTGAAAACCACGAAACATGAAAGTAGTAAATAGTCTTTTGCCCTAATATGTAAAGGGATCCCCATTTAAAAAAAAAAAATAGAAATTAGGTTGGATTTCACTTCATATCAAACTTTAATGATCCAAACTGTTTATTTTGTAAGTCTCAATTCATAAATTATCTTTGCAAAAATTCAATTCAATCCGACACGATTTGCCTATTTAATTATTAAGATAAAATTTCATTGTTTTTTCTATAACAAAGTATTCGTAAATTTCTTTGAACTCAATTAGATGTCTTAAATATTTTTGATTTAGCTAATTTCTTACAAAGATGATCTATTAGATACAACTTAAAAAATAAACAATTCAGATAGTTAAAGTTCAATATTGTGTAAACCTTACAACTAATTTTATTTTTATAAAAAAAAAAAAACGAAGATCCATTCCTTTAAAGGTTTTCTATATATGTTGACAATTGAGAGGGACGTATATTCATTCAGGTGGAGCATACTTGAACACTTGTTCGATTGTCAAACGTTTGTATTTTTGTCTCTCTGCGCAATGTATATGTTGACAATTGACAGAGACATCTATTCATTCATGTGGAGCATACTTGAACACTTGTTCGATTGTCAAATGTTTGTATTTTTTACTCTCCGCAATCCGAATTGACTTATTGTCTCTAGTTTGGACTTGGATTGTCCCGTGTTCTTACGTGCCTTTTTGTTTTATATGATTACAGTTAAGTTACGTCAATATTTTATATTATTTTTTATAAAGATAATAAGATAAAAATAAATAGTAATATAAAATATTAACGTAACTTAACCATGATCACACAAACAGAAGGTCACGAGAAATGAGAGGGCAGACAATCCAAGTCCCTCTAGTTTTCAATTGCTTAACCTTTTTAAAAATTGCTTTGAACACCAGTTTCTTTCATTTGGTTATCTATTGTCAAGATGCATGATTAAGTAGGAACTGATTTCCACACTCCCATTTTCTCTTTTGCACTCCTCCCTTTTTCGTTGTTTTTGGATTGAATAAATCAAAGATAATGAACAGGCAAAGAAAAGGGGACAAGTGCGAAAGTAAACAGGAGAGTGTAAGCAACTCCCATGGAATGTCATGTCTAATACGATAGCAATATGAAGAACGAAACCTTAATAAATTTTCAAGTTTCATGGTATGAACAGTAAATTGTAAATGCTGAAGGAGGACTTCAACTTCCAAATCATCGAAATCTAGTACAAACAATCATGGCTACGGAAAATATGGTTCATCAAAAGCACCTGATACTTGTTCTGGCATAACGAGGACTGATACTCAGAATCGACATGACTCACAAATTTTCTCTAACATTTACAGATCAGCTTCGTTCAGGTATGCGCTGTAGCTTAAATATCGCTCTGAGTATGCCAATCCCCCGTGTAAAATAATACTGCTGGGAGAATGATGAGGTTGGCTGCAAATAATTCGGGGTCGATGGTCCGATGGGGCGGTCACCTACCTTGATGTCTTGCAGGAGGAGTTTCCTCTCTCACTTCCAGGATCAATATCTTCAATTTCACACCCCTCTAAACTAAGAGGAATGTTGTTGACACTTGGTTCGGAGCTAGCATTGCTGCATGTGGCAAGAGGAGAGTCCATCGCACCAGTTGTATTGCTTTTTGTTGGTTTCGTTCTGACACTATACCCAGAGGAATTCGTCAGAACTGGCCGTAGATTGCCTGGCATGCTTCTCCTTATATCCTGTATAAAGAAAATTCCAAAATTTAAGTTCAATGCTACTTCTAAAAACTGGTTTTGCTAGTCGTGTGGATAATTTATGTATCACACCAAGCATAATTTGGAATTGGATAGTACAAACTGGAATGCATGATCCAAATGAAGGGAAACAACATGCACTTGAACAAGGAAAGTGATGCATACCATGTGTCTCATAGCCATATCAATGGACTTCTTCGAAAGATTTCTTCCAAAGCCTGAGCTTTCAGAGGATGAAGACTTCCCACCGGAACCGTTATCAGTATTATGATGGTCATAATGCTTAGGTGGTGCCAGTTTCCGCGAGTATACTACTCTCTCAACCATTTGTGTGCCAATAAGTACAGGGTTCACATCATCATTGTCATGAGAAGATGCTCTGCTTATGACTCGATGAGAGTTCCCGTTGGTAGTGGTACTAACATTTGAAGCCCGTGCTCTAGAAGGTGAACACGATTGCTGCCTTGGTTTTCCATTAGAACCAGCCATAACAGAAGATGATTTAACACTTGGCGCTCCAGGCCTATCCCTAGAGGCTGAAGCCGGCCTTTGTGGCACTGATGTTCTTAAAGTTGGGGGCGCATCATGTGAGAAACCAGGAATCTCAGAGGATTTCAAGGGCCTTGGTTTCACTGTTGGAGAACTTCCACGTGACGAAACAGGATTTTTTGAACTTGTGGGACGTAACTTTGATGCTGAAGAAGATCGACCAGGAGGGGCAGATACGGCAGATGCACCTGATGAACTTGGTCGATGGGTTGGTGTTGCTGATCTTGATGTTGACCTGGAAGCTGGTGCAGAGGGTCTGGTAGTTGGTGCAGAAGGTCTGCCAGTTGGTGTAGAAGAACGAGCTGTGGACCTAGAAGGAGTTGAAGACCTTACAGGAGGAGCCACAGGCTTTGTGGATGATAAGGTGGCTCGAGAATTTGGGGTGAAGGATCTTGAGGGCTTGGTTGTTGAAGGTAATGTGGACCGTCCAGTTGGTGTTGCAGATCTACGAGTAGCAGGTGATGAGGGCCTTCTGTTACAGGAACTGGAAGAGTTCAGTCCAGACGGCAATGTTGGCTGCTTAGATGTTATATTGTTCCTTGAAGAAGATTCTAGCTGGTTGTTTGCTAGCTGAAAGTCCCAAGTTATGGGAAACATGACAACATAAATTTGCAAATGACAACTTCATAAGTAAAACGAAATGTCTCCCAAAACAATCAATAGAACACCATTTGCAGTCGTAAGCTTGTAACTTGTAAGTAAGGAAGACTAAAACTATGGGAAGATTCAAGTCCAACCTTACTATGACACACATACATCTCATAGAATCTACTATCAATGAGTCAAATGTACAAATGCTGCACATACATTTCGTAGAATTAACATCAATGAGTACAGATGCTGCGCATACACTTCATAAAATTAACAACAAATGAATCAAATGTCCGAATGCTACACATACATCTCATAGAATTTAACGCTTATATGTATTTAGAACGTGTCAGCTAAAGTCCTTACCCGAGATTTTGGGGCGGATGCACGGTCATTAGTAATCTCACTCTGATTCGTCGTAGTTTTCTGCACTTCCATATCCAAGGATGAAAAAAGTGGAGTAGCCGGTGGTGTTAGAAGCCTGGACACAGAAAATATCACCGATAAATCCCGATACCATAACAAATGACTCAACATTACAACAACGCCGGAGTCCAGACCAAAGCATAGAGATTAGAGTGAGAACTAGAAGTCTACAAAATTGAACAAGGATTTCTGTCATATGAAGGCTCAATCAGTTTCTATTGAAAACAGTCCTTAGAAACAGAACTGCCCCTGACTTTTCAAACACCTCAGCAAAATGTTTTAGAATTCAGATCCCAGTTCATTAGTCCTAGGATAATTTAATCCCACCCAATTTAGAAACCCAACAGTTTTCTTCATCAATTCAACAAGTTACCATAACCAGAGGCTTAAACTTTGATTAGTGCTACGGAAATTTAATCCCACCAAAAAATATGCATAAAATCAAAGACTTAAACTTTGACAATAATTTACTCACCAATCGTAATCAGATTTCTCATTCTCCGAATTTAAAAACTCATCCACCCGGATCTTCGGCTGGGGCGGCGCCACCGTCCCAACAGTCCTGGAAACCGGCGCGCCTCCGCGGTTGTCAGATTCTGCAGAAACCAAACACAACCCACCATCAAAACCAACCTCATAAACCCAAAAAAACAACAAAGACCGAAACTTTATACCAACAAGAAACCCAAATGCCGTCGTACCCAGAGGAGCGGCGGCGGCGGCAATAGCGTCGAGCTCGTCGGCGTTCTTGTTCGGAGAAAGGAGGAGAAAGCCGGCATTTTTCTCCTTGTCCTTCTCGCGCCTCCGCATCTCGAGAAACAGAGCGAGCTCTTCGTCTCTGTCGTTGACGTTCACCACCTTCCCGAAGCTCCGCTCTCGCGCCCTCGACTCCACAGTAACTTCCATGGTCGTCTCTGCAGCTCAGCAAATACAGAGGCTTCGAGAAGAGAGAGAGAGAGAGAGAGAGAGGAGCGGAGTATTTCTGTAGCTGAAATTTCGGGTGCCGAGTTTTTTTTTTGTAGTATTTTTCTGATTGCTTTGACAAGAAATAGAATATCTCAGTCAGTCGCTCTCTCTCTCTCTATCTCTCTCTCTCTCTCGTTTTGGAAGCATTCAGAAATTTGAACAAAACAACAAAAGCATTGGGAAATTAATATTTTATTTAATGTGGGTAATTTACGAAGATTGGTGCGGCATATGGGCTGAGATATGGGGATAATTACGACTGTGCCATTGGATTTGCTCTTGCGAGACGTGGCCTTCTCTTGATCTTTTTCCTCCTAAACGGTAGACATGTGAAGATACAAGATTCATGATGCATGTGAATTTCATGGAAAGCTTTCGACTTGGAAAATAAATGATTTTGGGGTTAGTGAAAAGCTTAGAATTCCTGTGATAAGATGCTCATAATATTTGCAAAGAGGATGATCGAGATTTGAACACGTAATTTTGAGTGAAGAAGGTTAACGTTATTAACAACTTGAGTTACAAAATTTTTAATTTAACAATTTAGCATGTAAGAAGTCCTTGGGAGAGGATTACATGAGGTTAATTTTCACATTGTTTGTAACTATAGCCTATTAATTTGGTGTATATATATATATATATATTATGTTCTTGATTGTTAATATTATGTATGATTAGTGATCACATAAAATGTGTGATTAAGATTGACAGTCTGATAATTTAATATGTTGAGTGATAGAAAATACTATGCTATTTTGTCATATTTGCACATGTACATGTCAACTACAACCTCAACGATACCTAGGTTTTGTAGTTAAGTATAAGCTAAAATCAATCATCAATCAATAGATAACCCCATGAATTTTGATGATAAACAAGTTTAATTTTATTATAATATCTCCATACGTCCCGGTAAGATTCTCTCACCTTCAAATCTCCTCCCCTCCCCTTTAGTCTCCTCCTTTCTCACTTTTCTCTTTTTCTTTCTCTTTCTATAAAGATGTCAACACCAGATATTAACGTGACTTAATCGTAATTGTTCAAATAGGAGAGGGCAAGGACTGAGTCACTAAGGGACTAGAGTGGTCCCGGGCACACCCTGACTATGGTGTGAGAAATTTCTCAGTGGTCCTAAGCTTGCAGTTGCTGTGAGACATGAGGAATAAGATGGATTGTTCCTCGTGAAGAAGTTGAGTAGGATCATGTCGTACAATTTTGTTGTTTTGTTTTCTATAATTTAATGAAACGGTGAGTTTGTAAATGGTTTTAAGATTTTAATATTATTTCTAAAAACAACATATTCATCTATTATTTGCATATGTCCCTTTTGCCCTCCTCTCACGAAAAGATGCAAACATGAATTATTTTTGTATGTTCTTTCATATTTTTTATTTTTCTTAGCGGTTACCCTACTCTTTACCTCCCACTAAGTTGTATTGCAAAGTTTTTTTTATTTTTTATTATTCTCTCTATTAAACTGAATGGGTCTTTCAGTTTCGTAAAAATTACTTCAATTACTCACGTGATGAGTTCAAAATTTTTTCCCATACATATATGAAAGGCACTACCTCACGTAAAACCCCGACTCTGTCACAGTGAAGGGACTAGAAAGAAAAGGAATTTGAAAATGAGAGAATCCTACTCTCCGTAAAAGATAGAAACTTGCATAAAATACTTGATTACTTACAATAAAAGAAATCTCATAATTAATAGGTAACACTTCATTTTCTAATAATAGTTGAGAGAATAATATCCCAGATTTGAAGTTAATGACGAAATCAGCGGCAATATTGTAATTAAGTGCAACGACAAACCCATTTAATTATGAGATTTAAACGGGAGAGAAACATTCCCGTTAACAATGGCACAAGCTAGAAGCCAGGAGCCTCGGACTGACGACACGTCGTATTAAAACGCCGAGGAATTTAATTCAAACTTCGTTGCTCAAAAGATGCTCGGATTTAAACGTGGGCTGTTGGATTCCTTTCCTCGAGATGACCTACTCCTCATCGGACGGATGCTGTTGGTCGGCGAATTTAAAAGGGGCGCATGGCGTGGGTCCCGCCCCGAGAATCGTGTGGTTTAAATTTTGGGTATCTTTTCTCAACTCGTGGGCCCCGATTAGATTGCAGATTGCCGTGATTGGTCATTAACCTATGGCCCAAAAAAAGCCCAACCTGAAAAGGATCATATTATGAGTCTTATTTTTATTCGGCTAAAAAGTTCCTTAATTCTTTTCTTTATCAATAAATCTACACTTTTAGGCTTTTTAGTTTAAGATAATTTTCACTTTGAATCATGTAATTTATGTTTTAGAAATTTTAGACATGCATTTTGTGTACTATTGTAATTTTGAGTTGCTAATCTCATTAGAATTGAAGACGAAATCTGATATGACGATATATGTGTGTTTCATATGTTGATTTTTAAGATAAAATACTGGTTTGGTACTGATGTGCTTTTATAAAAAGTTGGTATAGAAAAAACTGAGCTAAAAAAGGTGATTGGTAAACACTTAAAAATAGCTTATTTTCACAGTTTTAGATTTTAAAAAAAAAAGCTGAAAACTTGAAGCAACAAAAATGAACATATTTTCACAGCACAACATAAGCAGTTTTTTTTTTTTTTTGAACACAACAATACCAAATCAGCCCAAAGTCTTTCCAAATCAGTTCGAGAAACGATTTTGAGCATTTGAACTACATTTCCAAGGTTTGTGATGAAATATTAAATATCGTTTTTAGGGCACGTTTTTCGAAATCAACGTGCTTAAAATCTCAACAAAGGACAATACAAAACAAAAATGATCCATTTTCAATCCTCAAACAAAAAACTCAGGAATCAATTTTTATCAAATTTCATTTCCGCGTACCAAATATAATGTGTTTTTAAGTTTCGAGACAAAAATGAGATAAGAGCAACATTTTGAGTATGGATAGGAATACACGTTTGTGTTACTTGTGGTATTTTTGGGGTCGGAAGTGAGTGAGAGGTAGGGCATGTTGCATGCTCAATCCTCGATGCTTTGAGCCCCATGCAGTGGGTAGGGGCACGTGGTTGTCACATTAAGTGTGGAATTTTTGGTGATGATCCGAGCAATCAGTGCCAAAGACATAAACAAGACAATGATCAGGTCCTATCGTCCTCAACACATATAATGCATTTCTGGCTGCAGGGAATAAGAACAATAATTGCACGGTGGTGGGCATCACCACATAATTGCAAGGGAGAAGTTGGCCACCTTTTCAATCCAATATTCTCGTTCTACTTTTTTTGGTTATCTTTCTCATTCTATGATGATTCACGTTGATTAAAATCGTCTACTTTTTAGATCATCTTCAACAACCAAATTATGAATATTTTAACGGACAGTTAACATTGTCAAGATTTCGGTGTTTAATTGAAAAACATGGTTTATTTACGATTTGATGAATGTTAGATGACCACAAAATTTAAGGATTTGGTTGATTTTGGCAAGTTGATCTTTAAAAAGTGATCATCGTGCAACATTGCGGATTGAGAAGTAGAGCCAAGAATCTAGAACGATAAGGTTCAAACGAGAAGGTTGCTACCAGTCCTCTAGTTGCAATATTTGATATTTCTGTCCATTTTCCTGATAGGCAATCAAGTGCTTAAGAGCAATTATTCGCTCCTGTCGCAGTAGGTTTGTGTCAAAAACTGTCGCAGGCAAATAGATTCATGCGTAAATGACGAGCTCATAAACAATATTTTGTTTCTGTTGGACAACTTTTGACTAACTAGAAGCAACAGTTACAGGAAGGTGAACCTCTTCTAACCAGAAAAACAAAATGATCCATTTAATTAGACTCGCTCGGACTAAACAAAATCATCCGTTTCATCCTAGGACTTTCGAAGGTTCTTTGTCGGAAGAACTGTAACGCTGTCAGTTGGTTCCTCAGGAAAAGCGTCCAGCAACTCAATTCGCCATGGACTAACCACTGCTCCAACACCTCTCAACCCCGAAGAGGCACTGCATCCATAGTAAAGGCCTGAAAGTGAGGAGCCTCCAGTGGAAATTGGATGAGTCTATATGGGGAGATGAAGAATGGCGATCATGAAAATGATCACACCACAACAGCCATCACAGAGTGGAGAAGAAGGGCAAGGTAGCGAGGAGTGTGATCACGTAGAACACTATTCCTTTCGCTCCAAAGATACCAATTGATGACTAGGAACCAACAAAGCTCCTGCCCTGACAAGACATGCCACAGCTGCTTCAATAAATCCATACCAGCACAATACCTTTAGGAAGTGCATCAGTAAAAGCCGTCATCTCCTACTTGTCCAAACCATACTGCATGTCAACGGTTCAGAACTCACCCTGCATCTGAAAG
This sequence comes from Cydonia oblonga, assembly GCA_015708375.1. Taxonomy (NCBI): domain Eukaryota; kingdom Viridiplantae; phylum Streptophyta; class Magnoliopsida; order Rosales; family Rosaceae; genus Cydonia; species Cydonia oblonga. The sequence goes on along the minus strand of JADOBS010302335.1, from coordinate 4,562 downwards.
CATGAGGCTGAGTTCCCCACCCAGTGCTTGGAAACAGAATGCAGGAATGCAGAAAGGCATGTCATAAACAAAATAATCAAATCCTTGTACCTTGGAACTTCCCATTTACAAGAGTATCATATGTATTGTCATCTGGTACAAGGCCTTTGTCAAGCATTTCATCATGCAACCTAAAAGCCTCTTGCAAATTACCCTCCTTGAAGTTTCCAGCAATCAAAGTATTGTAAAAATGAACATTAGGAGTCATACCCCGCCTCTCCATGTCTTCCAAGTTCTTGCGTGCACTCTCTAGCTGTCCTTTGTTACGAAGGGCATTTATCAGAACCGTATATGTGTTTGTATCAGGTATAATTCCCTTCTGAAGCATCTCTGAGTAGAGATCTGTAGCAGATTGTAACTCACCTTCTCTTAGCAATCCATCGATTAATGTAGTGTATGCTTTCAAATCACAAGGAATACCGTCTCTAATCATCTTGTTGTGCATGTCAAGAGCTGCTTCCATGTTATTTAAATTCCGGAAGCCAGATATCATGCTACTGTAAACAACTACATTTGGAGATAAACCAACTTGAAGGAGTTCTGAGAAAAGTTCGTGGGCAGTTCTCATGTCTCGTCTTTTGCAAAACCCATCAATGAGAGCAGAATATGCAGTGACATCCACTTCAATGCCCTTGTTTTTCATCTCATTCCACATTTTCAAAGCCATATCAATTTGATTGCTTTTGCAAAACCCATTAATAATGCTGGTGTAAGTGACAACATTGGGGGAGACTTCACCTTCACACATTTCTCTGTACACAGCCAGTGCAGAATTAATGTCACCCTCCTTGATATACCCATTGATAATGATATTGTAACTAATACATCCAGGAACAAAACCCCTTGCAACAATTTTCTTTAGCATCTCACTTGCCTCAGACGTACGTCCTGCTTTGCACAAGCCATCAATGACAATGCCAACTGTGAAGCCTGTGGGAGAAATCTTGGCAGCCACCATATCATCAAAGACATCAAAGGCACGCTCTACATCACTGTTCTTGAAGTAGCCATTTATCAAGATAGAATAAGTCACATCATTTGGTTTCAAACCCCTTTTAAGCATCTCCACGAATACACTATGTGCATGCTCCATATTCCCTATTCTGCAATAGCCATGTATCTTGCTATTGTAGGATACAACATTAGGTACCACACCTTTAGACATCATTTTATCCCATAAACTACAAGCTTCACTTACTTTACCCTTCCCACAAAGCCATGATAAGATATTATTATACGAGAAAACATTAGCAACACCACACTCAACGGCCTCATCAAAAAACTTAGAAGCATCTTCAAATGACCGATATTTCAAAAATCCTTGTATCAAATAATTTACAATGAAGACATCAGGCAAAATATCCATGTGTTTCATTTGCTTGTAAAGCTCATACGCCTTTTCCATGTTCCCATTCTTACAGCAGTATTCTATAAGAATTGCATATGTAACCCTGTTTGGAGTAAGTCCTTCCTCTATAATCGTATTGAACAAAGCCAAAGCACTCTCCAAATTCCCTTGCACACAAAAACCCTTCATCAAGCTTGTAGCAACAACCAAATTAATTGGGTTCCCACAACTTACCATTCCATCCTTAATCATCGTGGCTTCAACCATGTTCCTCTGCTTCACACAAGCTGTGATGACACTACTAAATGTGACCACGGAAGGAACCCAACCCATTTCTCTCATTTCATTCAACAACTCCAGAGCCAAACACGAATTGGGTTTCTTACAAAAAGCCTCAATAGCAACACTATAGGATGCTGCATCAAGTTCTACCCCTCTTGCCCTCGCCTCTTTAAAGTACTCCTCTGCCTCATCCGGCTTCCCCTGCTTCAAACAACCACGCATCATCACGTGTAGAGTGACACGATCACCTCCAATTCCTCTCAAAGCCATTTTATCATACACCTCTCGTGCTTCCCCAATCATATTTCTCCTAACCAATTCTGTTAAAAGAATATTCACATACGTAACACAAGGATACATCTCATGCTCTAGCATTCTATTAAAGCAATCAATCGCACATTCGATTCGATTGGCTCTAACATAACTGTTCAATAAATAGCCAAAAACCCGAGATTCCAGTTCAAAATCAAACCTTTTGGCGCAGTCCACCAAGTGATCGACAAAGACTCCTGGAATGGGGCCCGAATCACCGGAAACGTACTGATTAAGCAACATCTTAGCACGCTCGTGAGTATTCGGAGAGCCCATCAAAATGTGAAGCAACACACAGACGGCATCTACACCTCTGACAAAGCCTCGCTCCCTCTCAGCCCATTTGAAGTATTTTACTGCCGAATATGGCTTGCTTTTGTGGCTAAGAAGAGTGCTAATCACACTGGTTTGTGTTAATTCGGAGTCTTGTGAAATTGGGGCGGCGAACTCGCCCTGATTGGGGTCTGATACAACTGGGTTTTCGTGAAATTCGATTTCTAAAGTGGGTTTCTCGGGAAAATCAGATTTTGGAGTGATTTTCTCTGGAAAACCAGTGCTCGGATTGGGATTCTCGGAGAATGGTGGCGATTCTGAATGGGGTTTGGAGGAGAGGAATTTAGGGTTTAAGAAAGGAAGGCGACGTAGTGGAGGAAGTGGTGAGGAATTGAGGGGCTTCATTGTTTTAGGGTTTTTGCTGCAGAAGAAGAAATAGCAGAAACCCTAATGGAGATTAAAGGTTCCGGCTCGGCGGCGAGAGTGATGAAGTGAGGAAGGGGACGACAACAGAAACTGTGGCGCCAGCTTTGGCCATTTTACGATTTACCCCTTTTGAGTTAAAATTCAAAAGCCAAATACATATCAAGGATTTTAATTTTTTTGATGCGCAAATCAGAAAAAAAAAAAATTGGTGCTTGCTTTATAAAAAAAATTACCACATGATTATTTGTATATACGTGAATGTGTTAGGTTGGATTTTCGGAAGTTGGGAGTTGAATGCCACATGCGTATGGTGGGCACATCATGTGCCATAAAAATACTACTATATTTGACGGGAAATAATTAAAACTTGATGCTAATGAACGGAAAAACTAACTTGACAGACTTATTTAATTCACATTTGCACTGTTTCTTGACTCATCTATTTTGTTTACCAAATAATATGGGTGTTTCTTCTTATCCAGCGCTTTTAAGTTCATTTTACAAGAGACTTGTAGCTCAAGTGGTTAAGAATATCTAATTTAAAACCTTTTTTTTTTTTATAAAAGAGAAAATCAAACCTCGAGAGTGCAGAGGCAAATGCTTTAACCACTTCTCCTACAAGCCTGCTGCACTAGTAGTCTCTTTTTAAGATTAAATTTGCTACTCCGTATGGTTTCTTTTACCAACCGAGACATCAGTTGAATACGATAAAGTATCGACAGTGTACTTAGTTCAAGAACTTGAATCCATGAGGCCAAAGATAGGAGATTTTGCCCTATCTTTCGAAGAATATATCCCCGTATGAATGTCTCACTCGTCACGTAATTTGGCTATGCAAAAAAGACTAGAGATTCAGTCTCATCACATGGGGATTCATCTCCAATGAACCTAAAAGCAATAGCAAACCAGATGTACACTAATTTTTTTTTTTTATCCGAGAACTTGATTAACTGTTCTGTATTGGTCTTCAATGGCCATGTTCTAAAACAATTAGCAATTCAAGACGATACGAAGAACTTAAAGAGTCCTGGCCTACATCATCGATGAAGAAATTTTTAATCCCAATAGCCTGCTCGACGAAAGAAAATAGGTTGCTAAGAATTTACATTTGAAATTAATAGTTCAATTTCCTGAATGGATGGTAAATCAAAGCCTCATCAGTCATCACCATCGCTTCCACCAATCTGAGCTTCGAGAGCAATCGAGTAGTTGCTTCCATCAGGACCGAGAATCTGAAATCTGCTAAAGAACAAAGAAAATCACTCTAAAAACTTTTAATGCAGCAACCACAGACACCAATTTGGTTTTACCTCTCAAGGATAAACTTTCCTTCCTTGTACTTCTGGGATTTCTCATGTGCAGCCTCCTGAAATCGATAGCCAAAATATGAGTTTCATACAGCCATCAGCGATGAAAGTAGCGTAAATATCCACACAAAAAACATAGTTTTGGAGAAAACATCTTCTTACATATTTCCACCCCACATTTGAGCCACATGAAACACAAAATATGTCAGCAACGGTATGCAATCCTGTTATCATGATCCGCTCTTCTTGCTCTCCAAGTGTGACATTTACACTGCCATTGGGGAAACGAAAGGTTAATTCAGCATTCATATGTATAAGCTGCAGTTGGTATGAGTTATGCATAAGCCGCCTTCATAGGATTCAAGTGAACGAAAATGCTTTTTTGAGACAAATACATTATGCTGTCATCGATTCATTATTCTCTCTCTTTTTCCATCCTCAAAGTTAAGCTTTCAAATTTATCAACATGAATGAATCTTCTGGCCAACGTCAAACCATGTTTGGTTTGCTGCTATAAGTCATTCTGTATCGGTGGAAAAGAAAAAATACGTGCACATAGAATGAGCAAGTTTTTA
>JADOBS010302334.1:0-13885 GCA_015708375.1 Cydonia oblonga | reverse complement strand
TCCCCTCTCTCTCTCTCTCTCTCTCTCTCTCTCTCTCTCTCTCTTTCTCTCTCTCTCTCTAAACCTCGTAACTTACGCTTTCAGTATCAATCAAAATCCCCAAAACGTAAACCCTTCGATTTAGCCAGCCCAGTTTTGGGAGTTCCTAACAAGAAAAAGATTGCACATTTCCATTTCCTCAACTCGCCGTCCGTCCAATCCCCAATTCAAGCTTTCGTTTTCGGGTTTTTGGGTTTCAGTCTGATGAGAGAATTTGAAGAATTGGGTCGCTGATTCTGGACACTTGGATCTTAGGGTTTTGTGGGTTCTTGTTTTTTTTTCTTTCTCTGCAATGCTGGGTTTGAAATGGGTCGGAGTCCAAGTCTGCGGGTTTGAATTGACAATTTGAGGTGTGAATTTGGGGGTTGGGGAGGTCTGCGTAGACTGAATTTGTAGCTTGTGTGGTTGTGAAAATGATGGTTTCAGCGTCACCGCCGATGATAGCGAGGAGCTCATTGGAGGAAATGCTGGATTCGCTTCGGCGGAGAGATGAGGGCGAAAAGCCGAAGGAGTTGCCGCCGGCTTTGCCAGCTCGGCCGCCTTCCAGGGCTCGGCTGCCATCAGCCCGCCGCTCTTTGCCCAACAACTTCAGGGTCGAAGACGCAGAGCGCTCACTGGAGTGTTTGCCTAGTATGAACAAGAGAAAAGACGGGGACTTGGGGTTCAAGACAGGTAATTTTGGCGTGAAGAAGACGGAGAATGATCAAAATGTTGAGTCGCCATACGGCAGGTCACCGGAGGACTGTCGAATGAAGCCGGAGGAGAAGACTGCAAAGTCGGATTGCGATGACAACATTGGTTATTTCATCAAGAAGGTAATTTAAGAGGGTGACAGTTCGTTCACTGATCTCGTTTTGTTTTGTTTTTTTACTGTTACGCATTGCTTTGTTGTCTTAACTGAACTTTCAATGTTATTTGGAGTATGGTGATCCAAGAACATTAGTTCATAAGATAAATCTCGGGTAATATGTGATAGAACATGCATTTATATGATTGCAATGTTTGGGTGGAATTTGGATTTTGGTTATGATGAGCACCTATTCTTTTAAATTGTCTTAGATCCATAAGAAAACAATGATATTTGTACGATATCATCTTGTAAATTTTGAATCTTTGTTCCTTGAGCTTAGGAGTTTATTTGTAAAACATGAGTTGATGTTGATAGTATTTGGTTTCAGAAACTTCATGTTTGGTGTCGGCTACCTAGTGGGCTGTGGGAGTTAGGAACGATACAGTCAACTTCAGGGGACGCTGCACTTGTTTCGGTCTCTAGTGGAAATGTAAGTTCATCAATTGTTGGCCTCATCCCAAATCCCATTTTAACAACCGAAGGCACTTATGTTGATGGGCTGTTTATATGCCCTTGTGCTGTTACTATAGGTAATCAAAGTTTGCAGAGTTGATCTTTTACCTGCAAACCCAGATGTTCTCGATGGTGTGGATGATCTTATCCAGCTTAGTTATTTGAATGAGCCTTCTGTACTTTTCAATCTTCAATTTAGATATTCCCAGGATATGATTTATGTAAGTATCACATGTTCCTGTTGCTGATGCTTTCGTTTCAGATTAATGTCTTCTTCTCCTCTCCTTTTACATGTCTTGTGATTTTCTTCTGTAGAGCAAAGCCGGGCCAGTTTTGATTGCAATCAATCCTTTCAAAGATGTTCAAATTTATGGAGAAGATTTTGTTACAACTTATAGGCAGAAACTAACAGACAAACCTCATGTTTATGCTGTGGCAGACGCTGCTTATGATGAGATGATGGCAGGTGCATGACACCTATTTTATTTCTATATTTTCCTTTGAGCTGAATGTTTTCTTTTTATGGTAGCATTGTTTAACTTGTTCTGTAACTCATTTTTACCCATTTTTTGTGTGGAACTTTTATTTTGCAGATGATGTAAGTCAGTCCATAATCATAAGGTTAGAACCTCTTCAAATTGGTTTCCCGTATATTAGGATCTTCTTTGTGGATTATGCTTAGTACTTGTGTGCAGTGTTGTTCTAGTTGTTCTATACTAGATCATAACGTTCATCTTTAAATCAGAATGTAGTTTGCAAATAATAGTCAATAATTTTTTTTTACAGTGGGGAAAGTGGAGCTGGGAAAACCGAGACAGCAAAAGTTGCACTGCAATACTTGGCCGATCTTGGTAGTGGCTGTTGTGGCACGGAGCATGCAAATGCAATCCTTCAGACCAATTGTATACTAGAAGCGTTTGGAAATGCAAAAACATGCAGAAATCACAATGCTAGTCGATTCGTATGTTACTTTATTTCTTTCTTCTTTTCAAAGTTTTATCCAAAATTATTTCCTGGAATTCGTCCTTTATTTTGTCAATGAAAGCCATCCTCAATTTTTCATTTCATAAATGTGGTCCAAGGGATATGCACTTTAAACATGATTTCTACTTTGCTTCAGGGGAAATTGTTTGACATTCATTTTAGCACAGCAGGAAGAATATGTGGTGCTTCTATCCAAACATGTAAGTTGTTTAAATTTAATATGTTCTTTTTCTGGTATGCTATTACCTGACTAGCATTCAATCACGGTAACTAACTTGATTTTACTACCTTGTTTACATGTCAACACCAATGCGGCTATCATGATCGTGTACAGTTTTTTTGGACAAGGTAATTAGTTGCCCTATATGAGCATAGTCAGGTTAGTTTTAGTTGTCTCAATGTCCCTTATCTGACACTACAGTATCTCCTTTGAGCAGTCTAGAGTGACACAACTAGAAAATGGTGAGAGGTCGTACCATGTCTTTTATCAACTCTGTGCTGGTGCTCCATCAATGCTAAAAGGTAGGGAAAATCTTTTTATAATCATCAGTTCTAGTTGTTTGTTGCACCATATAGGTGCATGTGGCAAAATGGCAACTTCAAACCCATGAATCTCTTTTCTCAATTTTTGTTTTCTTTATGGGATGCATAGATTTGTTAATTATAGTGATTAGGAAATTGTCACATCATAAGCCTTGGAATCTCTACTTCTGAAATCTTGCTGTATGACCCATGGGCCTTATCATACATGGCATGGAGTGATTAGGAAATTGTCACATCATAAGCCTTGGAATCTCTACTTCTGAAATCTTGCTGTATGACCCATGGGCCTTATCATACATGGCATGGGTTGAGGTCAGGTGAAGAGTAGATCTTAGGTTGAATTCCTCTTCTAAGCAAGAAAAGAAAAAATCTACTAAAGCTGGCATGTAACCTAATGTTTGGACCCACTAGCACCACAAAAAATATTAGAGGAAGTTAACGTACAGAAGTTCTATGCGATTAAACAAATTAGCTAGACATAAAGTAACAGACCTTATTTTTGCGACATCTCAGTTTGTTACCTAGGATGAGTGATTCATGTCTTTTGAGTCTTCGTGATTGCTTTTTACATCCTGGTTGCTATGGTCATTAGCAATGATCAGTTATCGGTAATGACCCATGCTTGCGTTTTAAAAGATGGCAGGAAACCTATTAAATGGGTTCATATACAAGTTCTATGATAACCATTTGCCTTTTAATTTTTGAGTTCTGTTATTTTACAAAACGAGAACCTTCAACGGTTCTTCTGTACAAGTATCAGGGAATCATCCTATGTTTTTGGTTGCAGAGAGGCTATACCTTAAAAGGGCTAGTGAGTACAAGTCTCTTAATCAGAGTGATTGCTTGGAAATTGATGGTGTAGATGATGCGCGGAAGTTTCATATGCTCATGGTAAGTAAAGAAATAGTTGTTTATACCACCATTTGCAGTGAATACATTTTCTTTTCCATTTCTTCCTTCTATAACCAAAGTGTCACTTTCTCCTTTGTTTTATTGTTTTTGCATCTCCTCAGGAAGCGCTAGATGTTGTTCGTGTTTGTAAGGAAGATCAAGAACACGCGTTTTCATTGCTGGCTGCAGTGTTATGGCTGGGAAACATATCATTTCAATCAATTGACAATGAGAATCACGTGGAAGTGTTAGCTGATGAAGGTAAGATATAGATCATTCACTTGGTGATCTTTCCGTGGGATATTTTACATACAATGCTGGTTGTAAGCCGTTGCATTCCTGGCTTGAATTTTTGGTGATAGTTCTAACTACTAAAGTTTTCTGTTTGGTCATAATCTAGATCAGTGGACTGACATTTTTAGGTCTACAACTGCAGAGTCGTATTGTTGAGCAGTGTTAGAATGTTGCGCACGTATATGTCCAAAAAGACCTTTAAAATTTTGTCTATCCCATTGTTGTCAAAGGTTTTCCTCAGTGTCTGATTTCATTCCATGACAACCATCTGCTGTCTCAGAATGTGTTTGTTTTGTTAAGTCACATGTATGTTACTTTTAGACTTACACTTGAGCATATGAGTAACTTCTCTTGATTCTTCCTCTGGGCAGCTGTAACCATTGCTGCCATGCTGATGGGTTGTAGTTCCCAGGAGCTGATGCTTTCTTTATCCACCCCCAAAATCCATGGTAGCAAGGATAGTATTGTCAAAAGATTGACACTGCGACAGGTTTGTTAATTTCTGTAACAATTTATCTGTTCATCCTTGAGTCCTGACAGCTTTTAAACGCACTTTTTTAATGAAAGTCTAAAGATGAAGCTCATTCTTTCTTCCTCTCATATTCAGGCAATTGATGCAAGAGATGCATTGGCAAAATTTATCTATGTCAGCTTGTTTGACTGGCTTGTAGAACAAATTAACAAGTCACTGGCAGTGGGAAAATGCCATACTGGGAGATCCATCAGTATACTTGATATTCACGGGTTTGAGTCATTCCAGGTAATAATATATACTTCACTTTTGGTGATGTTAGCAATAAGATTTGTGTATTTAGTAATGATCTTAAGGGCTATTTTTCAGAAGAACAGCTTTGAACAGATGTGCATTAATTATGCAAATGAAAGGCTGCAACAACATTTCAACCGACATTTATTTAAGCTTGAGCAGGAGGTGAGCATCTCAAGTGCAATGTAGCATTGAGGTTGATTAGTGTCAAACTACATGTTATGGTTAAACGTGTGAAGTGTAATGTGACTGCTTATTCCTTTTACTTCAGGAATGTGAATTGGACGGGGTTGATTGGACTAAAGTTGATTTTCAAGACAACCGAGAATGCTTGAATCTGTTTGAGAAGGTATGTCATTGATTTAAGCCTTCTATATCGTGGACCTGCTAAGTTTTCATCAGAAGTTCATTAGATTCATCTCCACTGTATAGTATATATGACATTCAAATCAACTTGTATAATTTGTGATAATTAGGGTTTGGGCCTTTACGTGTTTGCTTTACCTTGATTGACTGCTTATGTTATCTTAATAGAGTTTGGTGGTATTAGTCTTCTGTTCTCTTTGTATTTTTTTTAAAGAAACACTTCAATAGCTCAACTGGAGGAAAACCCCTCAACTATCCACTTGTAATTTTCTAATTGATTACTAATTGCAAAATTCATTTGGCCCCCTTTCCCATTGCAAAGTAAGAAGGGTATTTTTCGAAAGTAAGTGACCGTAGTATTTGCCTCTATAGCTAATCCACTTTTTACCGTGTTGTGGTGCAGAAACCTTTTGGGCTGCTATCCTTGTTGGATGAGGAATTGAACTTCCCCAAGGCAAATGATTTGACCCTTGCCAATAAATTTAAGCAACACTTGAATGCTAATCCTTGCTTCAAAGCAGAAAAAGCCAGCAGTTTCAGTATTCGTCATCATGCTGGAGAGGTTAGTTTTTGTTTGAGCATGTTCACAAATTTTAGTTGTATGTTGACTTCACTTGCACTATTATATATGTACGAGCCAACTACAATTATTTGACCCTTTTTTTTTTTCCATTATTTCTGCATGCCTTGAAAGTAGTGCGTAAAAACTAGCTAAGTGAATCATGGAAAGGTAACAATACCAGGGGTGAAAAAGTATGGTTGTGCTTGATTTAGTAGTAGAAGTGTTCAAGAGTGAGATTTTTGGAAGAATTTATGGGCATTTGGTGGGCATCATTTCTGTCTTCTTCTTATTGGAAGATTTCTGTAATCACTCTGGCCTTTGGCATCACATCAAGGTTTCTTGGACTCACTCCTACAGAGATGCTAGGAAACTGCCATTGTTAATTGCAAGTTTGCAACCACATGATTAGCACGTTTTTTTGTTTTCCTTATAACTGGTTCCTTGGCTTTATTTAACTTAAGCCTTGACCATATGGAAGGACTGGCTTAGGAGACAATGTATTGGTTGCTTCTGGAATCTCTTAACTATAGTTTTAGGATGGTCCAACTTTTGTTTTCGTACTAGGCAATACATAATGTAAGCCTGTACAAATTGATGCAAGGTTGATGACCTTTATTTCTATAAAATTGCTGATGGTTCTCATAGTGTACTGATTTTACTAATGTATGGAATCTTATTAGGTCCTATATGACACAAGTGGATTCTTGGAAAAAAACAGAGATAAGTTGCCCTCTATTTTCGTCCAACTCCTGTCATCGTGCAGTTGCCGACTTCTGCAGTTGTTTACTTCCAAAGAGCTTAAGCAGTTCCAGAAACCAGAAAATGATTCGTGCCAGATAGATGCATTGGACCCTTCAAAATCAAGCGCTTGTATTGAGTTCAAGGTACACATGCTTGCTCAAGTTTTAGCTGGATATAGGAGTAACTTTTGTATCCTTAGATGAGATGCCAAAATCATGAATTTCATCTGAGTAAGATACGTCTCTGTTAGAAGAGTTTGGATGATAGTTTTCTTTTGGTGACATGGGGGTGGATGATCTTGTTTGGTCAGAAAGCTACTTCTCATTCTAAATTATTTAACAGTGTGCTGGGACATAGCTGATGGTACTGTTCACCATTTAAAGTTTAATTGTATATGATACAATTCCTGTAGGGTCAATTGTTTAAACTAATGCACCAGTTGGAGAGCAGCAAACCTCACTTCATTAGCTGCATAAAGCCAAACAGTAAGCAGCTTCCCGGCATGTACGAAGTAAACCTTGTTTTACAACAGCTCAGGTGTTGTGGAGTTTTGGAGGTTGTTAGGATATCACGATCTGGATATCCTACTAGAATGACACATCAAGAATTTGCAGGAAGGTTGGTATACATTGAACCGTAGTTTAAGGTTTTTAGTGAACCGTAGTTTAAGGTTTTTAGTTTCTACTGGCTGTCACAACTGCCAAGATATCTTTTCTGATGTGTCTTTTGGGTTAGGTATGGTTTTCTACTTTTGGAGGACGATTTACCTCAGGATCCATTAAGTCTATCCATTGCTATTCTAAAAAGATTCAGTGTCCTCCCTGAAATGTATCAAATTGGCTATACGAAAGTGTTTCTTAGAACAGGGCAGGTGAGCTCCTTTAATAGTTTTGAATTTTTCTCTTCATCTGTTTCTGTTTTTATTTTATTTCAAAGTTTATCCTCTGGTGGCTTTTCTAATGTTGCTGAGTCTGGTTGTTCATAGATTGCATCATTGGAGGATAAGAGAAAGAAAGTTCTGAGAGGAATAATTGGTGTCCAAAAATACTTCCGTGGTCACCGGGCTCGTCGCCACTTCGATCAACTTAAGGAAGGAGTCGCAAAGATACAATCAAGTAATGCCTACTAACTTCTAAAGTTTCACTTGGTCGAGATTGAGCTGGTTTTATCATATATTGCAGCATTTTTAGTACAATTTGATATTTCTTCTGAGAAACAAAATCTTGGACGTTGTAGTTTGTCAGTCCATACTGTTCTTTATTTTGCTAAGCGAACATGCTTGAATTTGTGGTTGAAACTTCATTTGTTGTCCTATGCATGTATATTGAGGAACAATATCTTTTGATTACTTTTTAGTATTAAAGGAAATTACTTTTAAGATGCAGACGGTCTTGGTGAAAGGAAAGCAGGTGCTCGTGAAACTGTTGATGAGCGGCAAAATTTGAAGAAGTCGCATCCTGAGAATGGGAAAGCTAAAAGGAAGGCCGGCAGGAAGATGTCAGAGGTGAAGGTACTTCCGATAAAGTAATTATTTACTTACTAGAACTGTTTCCTTTGCCTCTTCCCCTTATGAAGATCTTAAATGCCTGAAACCAGACAGAAATATGACTAGTCATTACCCGATACTTGCTTCCTTTTCATTAGTTTTCCCAAAAATTTATCCAATAGATACAGTTTTACTTTTACCTGACCACATGAAACAATCTGACTTTATTTAATAGAACCAAAAACATGCCCGGTAGGTTTAAGATTGAGTTTTCAAAAGCACTGCATTAGCTTTAATCTTGAGTTTCAATTTTAAATAGAAGTCTTTTCCGGTGTGGTTAAATCATTTTTATTTCCCATGGCTATATGCAATTTTGAGGTCCCCAACTGTATACACGCCCACTGTATTCATGAAATTCTCCAAGGCTCGAAAATTTACATTGTGAAAATTCTGCTCTTTGAAACAGATGCTTTTACACTTAAAACTGAAAATTGCAAGATATACTTGTGCATTCTGGTAAATTTTTCCTTTTGGAGGTTTTTGTAAATGAAAGGCCAACTTTTTTCCACTCTTACATGTCTGAGGTTTTCAGATCTGAATAACTGAAAGTGGAATATGTTTCCTGAACAGGATTTGCCGTCAGATTTGGCAGAGCTTCAAAGGCGGGTGCTTCAGGCTGAAGCAACTCTGGTGTGGAAGGAGGAGGAAAATGCTGAATTACAGGAGCAACTGCAACAATTTGAAACAAGATGGTCAGAATATGAATCAAAGATGAAATCGATGCAGGACGTGTGGCAGAAGCAGATGGTGTCTTTACAGGTGAGTTTTCTTGTATGCTTGATCTTAGTTTTAAAAAAAATATGCACACATAGTTTTATGATTTTTTTTGAACCAAAATTGAATCCTGAAATGAGTCGAAGAAATGGGGGAAATTATGCTCATAGTCAATCTGAAACTTTGTTATTCAAATCTGAAACGGTAATGGATTCTAAAATAATGCATTTTTCGTTTATTCTATAAAACTGTATTAAAAAGTTGCACCAGAGATGGTTATATTGATCCAATTAAAACTGTATTGTTGCTGCATGCCTTGAAAACCCAAATTGATCTGTGAGTTTGTAGTTCTGGTGACTTGGAGATGATTATCCAAAGCCAAGATATATGTTGACTTAGAAGTAAACTTTTAACGTACGTTATTAAGTTGAACTTGATGAAGTTGTTGAACCCCCACCTTTTTCATTGTTGAACCGCCGCCTTGGTCCTAGGCTTTTGGGATCATCATTTATTTCACCACAACCAATGTGCATGCACATGCATCCTCACCTTATATTTATATTTTGTCTCCTTTGTAAGAAATGGATGGTTCCTTATTATGAATGAAAAAAGTACAATGACCATTACGTGAATCTGCTGTTAGTTCCACTTCTTTGAAAAAATGTGGTGGATTTCGTTATCAAGTATGTGGCCAGCTCTTCTACTGAGCTTGAACTTTGTATCAGCTTTAATACTCTCTACTATTATGCAGACGAGTCTTGCTGCAGCCAGAAAGAGTCTTGGATCTGCCAATACTGCTGGTCAACCTGTAACACTAGGTTCTGTTTCATCGGCCCGCTATGATTCTGAAGAAGCCACGTCTATGGGATCTCGAACTCCTGGTGCAAGCACACCCCTCAATGGAGCAGTGCGTGAGGCTAATGGCAGCTCGAATGCGGTCAGCAATCTGTTGAAGGAATTTGAGCAGCGGAGACAGATATTCGATGATGATGCGAAAGCTCTGGTTGAGGTAAAACCTGGGCAGTCAGCTGCAAATATGAATCCTGAGGAAGATTTACGAAAACTTAAACACCGGTTTGAGTCCTGGAAGAAAGAGTACAAGGCAAGATTACGGGAGACAAAGACAAAGCTTCACAAAATTTGGCACTCAGAAGAGGAAAAACGGCGGAGAAAATGGTGGGGAAAGATAGGCTCAAGAGCATTGTAGTATCTTGTTTTAGATGATCAATCACCGTCTCATGATGGACGAAGAAGGAGATACCTAAGAGGATGACCGAAGAAAGGAAGTAACTTTCTCAGCAAGCTACCTCTACTTCTTCAGTAGCTACTCCTGTGTTTATATATATGGCATCACATATCGGTGAATCTTGGTGTGGGGTAGTATTATGGAGAGAAACTTGTGTATCTACCAAATTTTTGTGACGGTGGGAATGTTGATGATCATGTGAATAGAAAATTAGGGACTTTCTTAAGTGGTTTCAGCCGCTATTTCTTCGTTGATTAGTTTAGGCAGTTTGTGTATAATCTGTTGGCATTGATGTAATCTGCTACTGTGTAGATCTTGATGAAGATGTGATATGTTCATATTGTCTGTTTTTCAAGAGATTAGTACCTGATTTTCCAATGGGCTTTTTATCTTTCTAAAACCAGATTACATGTATATTTGTACAGTTATTGTTTTTTTATTTTCAACTCTGTAACAATGTGTTTGGCTCGAGTTTGGTGCCTACAATTGGACTGAATTTGTTACCTGGTAAAAGTAAAGTATACATATTGAAGGTAGAGGTGAATAATTGTGTATTTTGAGGGGATTAGAAGCGATTACGTGTGGAAACTATTCGGTATCCTACCCTTTTGTGGGGATTGGAAGGGATAAGAATGTTTGGATGAGTAATTCATCTTTTGACTTGGGTGTAGTTGAGTTGGCTTAAGTAGTTTGCTCTCTCCTTGCACTCAAGTTTGATATCTCTCTCTCCTTTATAATAGATTAGAATATTGCTTGAATTGAAAAAAAAGATACAAAGTAATTCTGAAATGAAGTGACTAAGAATATTGGATTTACTGTTATAGAATTGATACACAGTGAAATTTGAAAAATTTGATCAATTAAAATGACGAGTATTAACATCGACATACAATTTCCCATTCAATTACATTATCTCAAACAAGATTAACAATTACTAATTAGAGAACTGCAGATCAATTTATGATCCGGGCACAAACTTGGTGGCATAGACCCATGCATTGTTGGCTACAGGGTTGTCAAGGTGGTCCAAGAGGTTCTCTAGGGGACCCTTCCCGGTCACAATGGCTTGGACAAAGAACCCAAACATGGAGAACATGGCTAGCCTCCCATTCTTAATTTCCTTCACTTTAAGCTCGGCGAAGGTGACGGGGTCATCGGCAAGGCCGAGAGGGTCGAAGTATTGCCCACCCGGGTAGAGGTTGTTGCCCTCTCCGACACCATCAAGACCATTGATGCGGAATCCTTCAACGAGACCCATGAGGATGACTTGGAACCCAAGCACTGCTAGGATGCTCTGAGCATGGACTAAGTTGGGGTTACCCAAATAGTCGAGGCCGCCTTCGGAGAAGATTTGAGCTCCGGCCTTGAACCACACTGGCTCTTTGAAGTCCACTCTCACCCATTTCTCGAGAACTTCTGGGGTGATGCAGCCTAGTGCTCCAAGCATAGCCCACCGGCCATGGATCACCTAAAGTTGCACAACATTGGTGAAGTACTGTCACTAGCAAAATTTAATTACTTCTCCTTCCAAATGAATGCAAATTATGCATATCAACGATGACATCTTGTGACACATTGAGAAGATTATGGTGTCCGATTGTGAATTAGGACTGAAATATCAGTCTCCACCCATTTTGATTTTGAAAGAAGGCAATATCATGCATTTTTAATGAATGTGCTTAATTTCTTGCTTCATTCATTCTTAATCGTTTGTAACTACATGACATTTGGGTAGTGGGCAAGCAAACCACACATTAATGGCAGTGAGAAACTAACAGTACTTGAAGTGTTGAAATACCTCAAGAGCCCTGTTCTTAGCAAAGGCCTCGGGGTCAGCTGACAACCCTGCGGTGTCCCATCCGTAATCACCGGGGAATTCTCCGTTCAGGTACGAAGGAGTCTGAGCAGAAAAGGGTCCCAAATACTTCACCCTGTCCGGTCCATACCACAAATCATTGCCCTATATATGTCACAAAAAAACCCTAATATTAGACATGCATTCCGCAGTTTAGACTAATTCTATTTCTCAGATAATGTATAAACATATACATACCATGGTGTATTTGCCAGTTCCCATTGGCAAAACATCTCTAAGAGTGTTGAAGCTTGGTCCTCGGCTTTGGCCAAGAAATGGGGTTGTTCTTAGAAGAGTGCTCGAGCTAGCAGGTGCTGCCATGACTTTCCAAGCTTTCGCAACTTAATTCAGTTGACTTGATTTGTTTTGTGATGAAGTAATCGGTGGAATTGTGTTGAAGCTTGGAAGTGTGTAGAAAGGGTAGCTGTGCATGCAATATTATGCACAGATGGGTGGTTCAGAACGCAGGAGTGGGAAGTATTGGTGGGGATTATGTGGGTTTGAATCAACCAATGAGAAGGCTTCAAAGGATTTTTAAGCATCTCCAACTCATATCTTTCTATCCACATTTTATCTAGCTAGGGCATATCACATGATTCGCATCGCAGACTCACAAGTCTTTAAGTATTTTGTTGTGAAAATTCGCACTGTGTGGCACAGTTGAGTTTTGTGTTTGTATGGGCCCTACGGCACATCGCTGATGCGTCAATGAACGGTGGTTGTGAAATGATGTCTCAAATTGATGGAGAGCAATTTATATGAGATGAGTTCATTTTTACGTGACGTCTCGGTTCAATAATGTAATAGTGATCAATGTCAATATGAAGAAAAAATTACACATAACATTTTATTATTGAACCAAAATACTACAATAATTATGTATCCATTTCATGCAAGTTCTCCTGAAATATATTATTTTCTTTCATTCCTATGTTTGATTTGTGCACTACTAGGAATTAAAATTTGATGTTCAGTATTCTGATAATAATTAATTTTCGTTAACGTGGAAATTGAATTCTACACGAGTATAATCATTTTGTTAACTCTGCAACCAAAATAGACATGTTAGAGTGTGGTATGAGGCAAAGACTTTTGGATGTCTAAACTAAACTTAACAAAATGAAGAGAACTCAAGCTTGGGTTTTTTGGTGGAAGAACATTTACCTCTCATGGTTAAAGGAGGCCGAGTCCTCTTATACACAAAAGGGTTGGGCGTGATGGTAACATGTTGAGGTACATGTGGCGTGCTCTAATTGCTAGGTTTGAGTGAAACCAGTATATCAAGTTAATTACCCATCCCTAGCATTACCCATTACCTATTGGACTTGTGGAGACGCAATGAACGGCACCATTAAGAACACTCAAGTCAAGGGACTCTTAGTAAACGTTAATGATCATGGCCTATGAGCGAGCCATGATTTGCAAGATGACCATGAGATTAAGGGCTTGATAAGGGAGGTCATGGGATTGTGGTTGCAATGGTGGTGCTGGTATGCGTGGTGACAATAGTTGGAAGGAGGGAGCAACGGTTGTGGGAGTGATGATGTCGACGATGATGATGGTAGAAAGGAGTGGCGGCAAGGGCAGCAACAACGAGGGTGGCTGGGTGGTCGTGAAAATGGAGATTGAGATGTAGTGGAGTTGACGGTGTCAGAGATGGTGGAGGTGTTAATGGTCCGGGGGTGGTGGAGTGATGTAGTGGTGGTCGCCGGGGTTCTAAATAAACACTTGGCTTTAGTATGACGGTTGGCTGGAGCCTAAACAGATTTAAGTGAATTATTATATATCTTTAGTACTTTAGTGAATTTGATGACATGAGATTAAAGTTCAAATGATTACAAGTTCGTAGTAATTTACAAAGTTTTTTTTCAGAAATAATAGGAGTTTATAGTGAACTTAAAAGAGAAATAAAGATGTCAAACATGTTGTGTAGAAAGCATTTGGCTAAGTGGGACACTGGAACTCATAGAAGGAGGAAAGGGATCCTCTCCGGATCCCTTCCTCTTAATCCACCAAGTCCAGGGATCCGAGCCGT
>JADOBS010302333.1:0-13884 GCA_015708375.1 Cydonia oblonga | reverse complement strand
AAAAAAAAGAAAATTTGACATTGCCATATCAGCTATTAAATTAACATTTCACATTTATCTTTTGACATTTTTTTTAGATGCTGTTAGGAAATTGTTGTAACCAACTTATGATAGCAGGAGCAGTGACCAACACAATTAATGAACGTCTTTTGGCCTCTCTTCTTGTGAAAATTGTTGATAATGAGTCCCACATTGATGGGAGGAGAAATCTTGTATGAGCTTATAATTAAGTAAGTTGAGTTACTTCTCATATTGCCAATTAATTTTATGGTGAAATTTCAACTTTCTTTATTGTATCAAAGCAAGTTGTCTCACATGTGAAGCCAAACGGTCTCATGCGCTCCATGTCACCCCGTTGTGTTGTACATGTGTTAGTCTTGAAAATTCGCCACACATAAGGAGTCTTGTTGAGAATGAATCTCATATTGATGGGATGAGGGACCTTACATAGGATTATAAATAAGTTGGGCTACTTCCTATATTACTAAGTGATTTTATGGTGAAACCTCAACGTGTTCATGGAAGCTCGTTATATTATGAGCAAGAAATGGAGGAACATAGAGAATAGAAGATCAAAAGTTCGAACTCAATCATCATGAGCTCTTCTGCAGGTACGATCTGAATGTAATGTGAGTTTGTTCTGATTAGACGTTCTGATTAGACGTTCTGACTAGTGGAACGTAGTTAATGGCTTTAATGGTTTAGATGGTTCATCAGAAATACAGTATTTAAACCCGAAAGTTGTTTCTTTATCCATTTTCTTTTTCAAGAAACCTTATGCGTCGCTTTCCAGAAAAATTTCCCAAGAATGAATGCAGAAAGATTAACGGATGTATCTGGCTGGCAATTATGCAGACTGAAGCATTCTCTGCTGTTCGATGGATGAGAACGTATTTTCCATCTCCATTAAAGAGAGAGGTTGAATCATTGGCCGGATACTTCTTTTATCATGTGAAGCGGATGATGCTGGAATATAATCGTTTCCTTTGCTTTTCAAAATCTGTCATGATGCTTTGCTTCTTTTGTGATGGTACAAACAAAGTTTCATTGATTCACTCTTTAATGGACATGAACTTAATTATCCCAAGTATAACCTCCTAAGAAGGCCAATTTATACACTATTAGACATGCTAGTTACACGGTGACTATTATATCGAGAAGATGGTGTCTTTCCTTTGTGGCCCGAGTTTTTATTGAGCAATTAACTCCTTCACAGTCATTGGGGATGAGTATTTTGAAGGGCCATCGAAAAGTTTATCCGTTATGATGCCATGAGTTGCCTGTGTAGGATGGTAAAAATCCCAGAATACATGGTTCCTCCTGTTGGAGCACAAAGACGAAACTGGCGTGCAAGGAAACTCGGCGTTAAGCTTCCCCATCCCACAACATGCAGCTCTAACCTCTGTAAATCCTGAAATCGAGTACGAAATTTTTGGTTTGTCAGTTAACTTCAAATTCTTCCTTTAGTTCTTACAAACGCAGGAAAATATATAGCTTATCATGATCTGCATATGTTCAAATTAACGGTTTGACTACACATTCTTGACGGATTGGCCATAGATTGTTTCCTCTTGTAAAGAAGGAAAAGAACATATGAGTACCGTAAGAAGCTGCATTTTGAACGATGTTAGTCAAGACAGTATAAGTGTCGAAGAGGGTGTAGCTTATGCCCAACGCCGGTTTCAATTGCTGCAACATGGACTTGAGGGCTTCATTGTACATGACAGACATCGAGTTTTCAACATCATTGCACTCTCCTGTACTTGAATTCCTTTGCGCCGGACAGCAGCCAACCGGCCCAGTCCCTATAACTACAAATTTTTGCGCGCCTAGAGCATGCATTCTCTGCCAAACAACAAAGAAAGAAGCACGTTGAGCATTGAAGTGCAACTTAAGTTTCACTATGCAAACATGGAGCTAAGGTAATGTGTGCTTGATACCTGTAATTGTTCCTTTAGATTTGACACCATCAAATCGGCGTACTGCTGCAGCGTGTATTCATTTTGGAGTTGGGAATCTCTAAAGTAGCCGAAGATGTCATTGCTTCCAATCACAATGAGAAACAGAGATTTTGAAAGATGGTCTTTGGCGCCCTTGGAGCCTAGTTGTAGCCCAATGTTTTGATGCATTTCTGAGTAGTAGTTTACTTGGTATGACAGAGGTATCGCCTGACGCTGTGACAACAAAGAGCAATAGAGGTCAGGCATTAATCTTTGGACAAAGCTATTCTATTCGTCCTTCGTACGTCTAGTCACGTGATACTGAGATATATTTCTAGTGACATATTAGATTTCTCCTATTTAGGTTCTCTTAACATAATTTCTTATTTAGAAGTAAGATTATATAGTACACACTACCACATGATATTACTATTTCATTCAAATTATTATAAAGCGTAAAAGAGTAATATTACGTGACAGTATTTTTGCGACACAAAAATTTCTCGTGAGTTTGAAATTAGGAGGGGTGGCCAACATTTTGCGGACTTCACTTTGAACTACATAAGAAGGTGGTATAGAATAACACCCAAGTTTTCTTGTAAAAGGTTTTCACTAACTTTCATCAGTAGGGTTACATGGATCCCACCCACCTAATATAAAATAAACGATTTGGGTTCTAAAGCATTTTTAGTCGAACTGAAAATATTACATGTGCTAAAAAAACACTCTTATTTTTCTTTTGAAAGGGTGCTGAAAATATTTCGCTTACATATTGTTCATCTGAGCCGTTGAAGATTCCAGCTCCTCCGGAGGCAAAGCTAACTCCGTTGACGAAGGAAGCTTTTCGCTTGTTGGACTTGGATACAAGTGACAAATACGGTGGTGATGTTGGTAACCCTACTTTCTCAGCTGCCAACCAAAAGATGACAAGATTATATACTACGTAGCGTAAATGCTTCTCGTTTTCTCAACATGTATAATGTTAGTTGTCATGATTTCTTAACTGAAATATTAAACCTACCAAGAAAATCTGCAGAATTTTTTCCATTACCCCACCTCCCAGTTGCTACTTTGCCAGGATAATCAACCCCATTATGAGGAAAATCTGCCTTGAAAACAGAGATTTTTAGGTAATCGTTGTTACCAACGTCGACTAACGAGTCTCCGAACACGTATATGGCCGGAACCATCTGTGCCTCCGAGAGAGTGACGAGGAAACCAGAAGTGAAGAGAATGAAGACGATGACGAAGAAAGCCTTAGGCAAAACATTAGTGTAACATTTAGCCATGTTTATGGACAACCCGTGTCTAGAAAGATGCCTCAAAATTTGATGTTTTTGTGTGATAGTTTTGAGGGAGATGAACAAGTGGATGTTCTCTTATAGAGGGAGATAAGTTGATGAGCGTACGTATGAAAAGGAGACATTTTTGCCGTGTGGGCTCGAGCAGTAGCACTTATCGGAAACCTCTTATCCTGACACTAATATTGTCATTACCATAATTATTCTACAATTTGTTCCTCAACTCTTGTTTGTCTCTTCCCAAAATATCAATCTTTTGTCATAGGAATTTACTTTGTTAATAAAAAAAAGGTTTTTTTTTTTTTTGAATAACTAATTCTTTTTTTCTAGTTTTAATTGTTAGAATATACGGTTGCCAATTTCATTAATCACAATTTCATTGATCATATGCTCCGACAATCTTACGCTTGTCACCGTTCATCATGCTCAATATCCTTGCTTAATTATTCCTTTGGTTAACTACTAATTTCTCCGTTGATATATTCGTTGATTTTGTTAGTTTACTTTTCTTGGTTACATAATTCCTGCATAAATATTGAGTTTTCCCCGATGAATAAACATTTTATTCCACCAAATTATTCTTGATTATAATTTTTTTGGAAACAACTATATATTTACAAAGAATAGAAAATAAATTAGTTTACAAATTTGTCATTCACGACATATGAATTCCACTGCATTATTCTCGATTATAATTTAGCATCCTTGGATTAACATTAAGCACTTATTTTGAATAACTAATTTGATTTTTTGTTGCTAATGTTACGTTTTTCTCTTTCCAGTTTCAAAGAAGCAAAAAAGGAATTAAAAAGCATCATAGAATATGAACACAAAAAAGGATATAGAGAAGAAGAAAGAGACATCCTTTGTTGAAGTGGGGTTCCATACTTCTGGTGCACATATCTCTACCCTTGTCTGCTGCCGGAGTCTAATCTACTGATTACTACGTGGATGCACCGTCCCGAGTCCCACAATCCACGCACCATCAACTTTGCCTTTTCTTCTTTCTCTGTTCTTCCATATTTGAACACTTGTTTGTATTTTTGTGCATTTTCAGTTTTACTTGACGACCCAAAACAGTTGTTTACAGATTTCTCATATGTTGCAATCTTGCATTTCCACTTTTTATAATTGTTAGAGATATGTGCCCCTCAATTATAAAATAAAGAATGCCAATATTAATAAAAAGGAATACTTTGAAAAAAATACAAAAAACTTGAACTGTTTATTGAATTTGTTCTAGGTTTTTATTTTTCAACTTTAATTAAATTTCTTGATTTCTGCATTTATACTCAAATTTTGAATTTAAATATGAAAATATGAAAATTTAATCATTTTCATGGATAGGTTTTTTTTTTTGGAACAATTTTCATGGATGGTTAAAAGAAAATATATATGTCATCGTATATAATACCTACACCATATAAATTGATAAAATACACTTAATATGTGATAATACGAAAATAAATAAAACTTAATATACCCATCATCCACAAAATAGTTCAGAAAATTTTCATCTTTCATATATTTATAAATCCATACTAGGAGTAGGAAGAAGGAGAAACAATTTAATTCTTAAATTTAATCCTAAAATTAAGTAAATATTAATCATATAAATAAGGAATAACATTTGTCACAATCTAATAAAAAGATAATAAAAATAAGCTGATATGGATAATCAACAGTGGACCTAATCCAACAAAGTGGACTAAATCAAATAATAACTTCCAAAATTGAACTTATATCAAGTTTGCTCTTATTATACACTAATAGAAAACAATAAGTGCTTCAAACCAGTGACGGTATCACAATTTTAATCGCAAGGGCATTTCATCGAGCACTTGATGTGCATGTCGTCCTCTGCCAAGTTATGTTGCTTGCATACTTACATATGAGGAGTGTTGTCAAGTGATCCTAGTGAGTTTTGTTGAGACCCCTACCGAATAATGCCAACACATTATGACGATTGCTATCAAGATATGCCAAATATGTATTTCAACGAACACTTAGTAAGAACAAAAGAGTCTCATGTCAGACATTGAAAAGGTCCCTAAGAACTTCACCAACTGTTTCTCCGACCTCTTGAGGGTCCCTGTGAACCCACCCCTACTTCAAACTAATATTAGTAGAATAAAACTTGCATTTTCTTATAAGGAAATATTTCACTCTTTAAGAATAATGTAGCTTCACATATAAATTTTATAATCGAATAATCCATTTTTAATAATGTTTTTACCATATTATATTGACCCAAAAACTACTAAGTACCGGTCAACTACAAAGTACCTTGAACCCACCAAAGAATCCGTGCTTTGGTACCCATGTCGAATCACATGAAACAATGTCACAACAATGGAGAGCCACAACACATGACAATTACCCATTAGCTATCCCCAAACCAATGGGATATTTTGCTCCAACTTGGAGGCCAATCACGATATGACACGTGGCGGCATCATATTAAGTGCATTATATCCCACATAGGCCAATTTAAGAAATCTCCTCCAACCTTGCCTGTATAAAAGGTTAACCTCTACTCCTTTCAAATGTATAATCACCATTACTACTTAAACACTTATTATCTCTAAACTCACCCATGAGGCACCTTAAACATACCTTACTAGCTTAAGCAACAGAGGCTCTTAGTCTGGTACCACACGGGTGACCTTTGGTACTTATTCTACCTTCCTTGCACGTTGCTTCGTCTAGCTACTCTCGACTGGAAGGCTCTCGCGAAGATCCTCACCCCATATCTTACATTGACCAGAAGTCCACTCGATTTCGTACATCAACAAATCCTATATAAAGATCATACATATAAAATTATTTGAATTGAAGAGGGTTTATGCATCAAACTGTATGATAATACTTGAGGAGTAAATTAACACATTCTTCTAGTGGAAATACACAATAATTTAAAGTATTGGAGCTATATATATCATCTCTAGTACCTAATTTAGGGTTGGCCCTAAGGGTAGTCGAAGTAGGCGGGCCGCCTAGGGGCCCTACTCCAGAGAGGTCTTCAATTTTTTTACTATATATATAATTTAATTCTTTGTGTGTATTCAAATAAGAAGTTTACAGATTTTGAGTTTTTGAGTCTTTACTTATAAAATTTTGTTAATCATACCAGTTACAGTTGCCTTTGTAGAAAAAAGTTTTTCAAAATTAAAGTTGATCAAATCTTATCTTCTCGATCAACTATATTATTAATTGAAAAAAAATTAGTTAAAAAATTAGATTATATAAACTTAACCTGTGTTTATGGGGATGTGTTTCCATCATTCCTTCAAGTTCTACATGCCAACAATATTTTCTCTAGATATGAAATATTGGAACTTCTTTCTAAGCATCTATTCTCTTGCACATTCTTCAGGTGGTTGTGACTTGTGACAAATAAATGATTATCAAGATAGGCAAGGTTAATGAAGCTAGTGACAATTGATGTAACAAGGACATTTTCTTATTAGGATCTTTGTGCAGAAACATTGGAGTGTTTTTGTGCAAATACCATAGTGAATGTTGTTGTCGATGTTGAACTTAAGTTTGTTCTATGGTCGCCTTTTGCTGATTTTTTGGTCTCTTTCACATAGATAGCCATTAGTTATGCCTCTAATGTAGAAATTCATTGCAAATCTACACATATTGACAAACAAAAAAATTAAAAAAAATCTTTTTTCGGGTAGCTTTAGTTGTTTTCCTGTCGCACATAGAAAGTGTTGGATGTGGGATTTGCACACAACTTTTCCTACTTGAGTGATAAACTCTTGTTATTTTGAAGGTGCCTTAGCAAAGCTTTGGATAGGCTCTTCAGCTCTCTTATAAAATTGGTTGATTTCAGGCGTGCCACTGTTGGCCAAGACCAACAAATTGTTTGTCTAATAGGTCATTTGCTTTCGCCACAAGTAAACTGACATTCTTATCAAAAGATTGTTCTTATGGAAGGGTTAAATCCATATTTAAGTCCTTTTCTACGCCTTGAAGATAATGACTATATTTTTCTTGTATTGAATGCTAACACACTGGCCACAAACTGACAGTGACAGAGATGATCCAAACTAGTTTGCAATCCTTGCAAGAAAGTAAAGACCAGGAAGCCGAGTAAAGTGTAAGTGAAAACTGAAAGTAAAGTTCTTGCGAATACTTATGAAATGTTAACCAAAAGGACATTAAATAGCATGAAAGGATAAAAACTTGAAAGTAAATGATAAATCTAAGCAATCGGCAAAGTTTAAACCTATTCGGGCAAGTTTAGATGCATGTCAGGCCAGTTGTTGCAAGTATAGGGACTATTATGAGAAGGGAATTTAATATAGAAAAATTGATCTACAAAGGGAAGTAGCAGAACTATAAATACAAAGGAATGTTTGAACTACAAAGGGAATAAGTAAAAAGCAGGCTATAGAGTTTTTAGAAGTCTTTTTGTTAGGGATGACAATTCTAACCGTTAAAACAGATAACTGCGGATAGCTGCCTGGATGGATTGGATTTGGGATGAAAATTCAGGTATATTTTGGATATGGGGAAAAACCGTGAATAATATTCGGTTATGACTTTGGATATGGTTATAGGGGTCTCTAATTCATATTAGTCACCGAATCCGAAGTGAATTATATATAATCTAATAGTATTTATATGTAATCATATATAATATAATTGTATTATATAACATATATATATATATATATATATGGGATAGAATCAAGGGACAAATATTTTTACAATTACTTTTACACTCTTTTTAAGCCTTTTGATTACATGACATCCAATGGTTCTTATTTATTCATTGATCCTTTTGTGGATTTTAACTGATATTAAAGATAAAATAAAATTGAAAAAATAAAATAAAATCTGCAAAATTAAAACTAAAATTAAAAAAAGGAAGAAACCCTAGTTGTACGCAGTCCTCCGTCTCCCTCTTTGCTTATGTGGTTTTGCAACTTCATGACTTGGATTGATACGAAATTTTAATGCCTTCTTCAAGGAGTCAAGTTATTATTCTCTTGAATCTTCATTAGGTAAGCAAAACGAAACCTTAAATTCTATATTATTGTTTATATATGTGGGGGGATTAAATTAGGTTTCGTAAAAAAAAAAAATAGTTTTGTTATTATTAGGGTTTATTTTTTATAAAATGAAAGAAGAGATTCCATCAAGCTTCCTCATCGGCAAAGAAGAAATTTCATGATTTTTTTTTTGTTATGATTCAAAGTCTGAATCCAAGTCTTGATCGAAATGGGAATGGGAGAACTAATTTCAGTTAAATTATCTTCCTTTTTTAATTTCAGTTTTAATTTTCCCAGCAAAAAATAAGAACCATCTCAGGCGGCTCTCCATCCATCCCTGGTTGGAAGAAGAAAAAAAACATCAGTTAAATGATGTTTCATGAATCCAAAGTCTGAATCAAAGTCTTGATCGAAGTCTGGAAAAAAAAATCAGTTAATGATTTTTTTTATTAGGGTTCATTGTTCAAAGTCTGAATTCAAATCCTGATCGAAATGGGAATGGGCGAGAACCAATTTCAGTTAAAGTTTCTTCCTTTTTTAATTTTAGTTTTACTTTTGCACTGTTCAGGAGTTTGATCTTCTCTGTACCTATTTCCATCGAAATGAAACGCATTACTTCGAACATAAGATTTTTACGTTCAAAATAATCTCAAATCAGATATTGGAGAAGCACACAGTGCCACTAGTCCTGTAGTACATGTCAGGTTCATGCTGTTTTTGCACTCTGAGAATTATTCGAACTTCACCTTCCATAAGAGAAAGCCTGATTAGGGATTCCTGGATGGCTGCCGGTCTTCTGTCCATTCCCACAACTAGTACTGCTCGAAAATTCTCTGCTTGGAAAACCTTGCAGTCCCTCAACATTGCATACGCACACAGAGATATATATTTTTATGTTTTTTTTATCTTTAATATTAGTTAAAATCCACATAAGTATCCATGTCATTTAATGAAAAAACAAGAACCATTGGATGTCATATAAAAAAGTTTTAATATGAATCAAAATCTACGAGAATCTAGACTAATAGTACTTATGGGAGATATCAAGGATCAGCCAACATTGTCAATGTTTACCTTTAATTTTTATGCTCCACAAGATCCATTCATTAAATCATTTTATACATCAAATATTTAGTGACGAAATAAATATTTACTAAATTATCATGCGTTAATTGAACGAATATATTTTTTGTATTGACGAAGATGAGTATAATTGTTAACCGATGGAGAGTCCATTACCCGCCAGTGAGTATGGTTATGGATAATACCCGATGTTTAATTGGCGGTTCTGGATATGATTAATTTTCGTGGTTATGAAGATAGATATAGCATTTTCGTCCCTAAACCGGACCGTTGCCATCCCTACTTTTTGTAAGATTAGTTAAGTGCTCTTTCTTCAATGCCTTGACTGTCTTTTTATAGAATCGCCGCTTTCTTCCAAAGTAAGTTCTTAGTTCAGGTCCAAGTGGTTGATGTGATTTTGTCGGAGAATGAGTTTCCCACTTGGATACTTGAGCTTTGATGCCCTTGTATCTACGATTTTGTTATTGGACGGATGTTTTTCTCTGTAAAACAAGACTGCAAAATCCTCCCTTCTATGTGAACGAGAGTGACCTTACCACCCAAACATGCCACGTCAAAAGTACTTTAAAACTTTCGGTTGATTACTATTGATCCGTGTCAAAATTAAACACCTAATAGACAAACCAAGCGAATTTGGAGAATCGTGATTTTTAAGGTGTGGACGCAGATGTACGGATAGTATTTTTCTCACGTTAAGTGTTGTGCTTGTATGATATGACATATGAATAACAATAGTAGTTTCTGTTTCTATTTAAGAATATTCTGCGCAATTGGAAGCAAGCTTATGAGTGCCGAAAAGTCAACACTTATTATGGATGCAAATTTTCGCCTTCTTTTTATTGGACGAAAATGCACATGGTCAAGACCATGTTGCTCACGCGCCCATGATGAATATGGGAGCTTTGGTCGAAGAACCTCCGATACCAAAGTTCGAATTTGAGGGAAAAGTTTTTAGAGAAATTTGGAGAATTTAGCAAGAAAGTTGGCATTAGGTTCTTGGGAGAAATTTGAGCTATTTATATGGGTGTGGTCAGCCCCCTTGGGAGAGATAGGAACCAGCCACATTTAATGGTTTTTTGGGTGTAATTTACAATTAATTAGCTAATTCATAAATTAATTGAGTGATAAATAAATTAATTAGATAATTCATATAATTTAGGAGAAATAATTTGGGAGTTACCTTGTGGGGAGATTTGATGAGGATGGATGAAATAGGTTTTGAATAAATACCTATTTTGATCACTTTGACCTTGATTGAGCCATGATTGTCCGCTGCTTACGCGTAAAAGCTTCGTTGTGCCTCAAGGATAATTTTGTCTTTTTATACCCTAGAATCCATGTGTCGCCTCCATATTTTTCTCGATTATTTTTTGCTCCACAAATGCCGCCATACCTATTGGGCTGCTCGCAGGAAAGGGTAGCAGGTGTAAAGATCTCCAACTTTGATGCGAATTCTCACTTGGACTTGAAATTAGATTTTTCTAGGAAAGGGAAATAAATCGTCTCCAAAGCCTATTTAAGTCTACCTTAAGTAGGGGATTAAATCAACTTTGGAGGGCAATTATTTATCCCTATAAGAAAAAGTGAAAAGTAGAGGATATTTGTTCCCCCTCCCCTAGCATTCTTATTTGCTTGCCTGTGCAAAGAACCGTTTTCCGTTGATTACTTTGTCTTCTCTGCGCCGCACCGATATAAGAAAAACTTAATTCTCCTTGTCTTCTTCTTGGGTGGTGCTTCTATAGGGCAGCCGTCAGGATGGTGCAGCAAGTCGACTGGCAGGGGCCAAGAGTCGGCTTAACATTGGCCAAAGAGGTGATGTGGTAGGGGCCATTGCTTGTGCTGCTCAGCTTGATTGAAGTCTCGGCGTGGGCCGAGGAAGTGGCGTGGCATGGGCCACGATTTAGGCTGCTTCGTCTGGGCTACTTGCCAAAATTGAGGAAACTGCTTGAGTTTGATTTTCAGCTGTAGTAGATAGAGCAGTCAAGGATGAAGTTGCCAAGATCAGAGCTACTGAAGATGAAGTTTCGGATGAGCGAACTGTTGAGTGCAAAGTGGCTGCTACCCCCTGGTCATTTGCTGCCTAGTTGGTCTTCAAGCATTTGATATTTTGAGCTATGTGGCCTTCTTGCAATGGAGAGCTTACCCAGATGGATGTCGGCAAATTAGTTTACTCTCTCGCACTGGAGAGCAATTAGTTTACCCTCTCGCATTTAAAAGCTTACCCATATGGGTGTCAGGGAATTGGTTTACCCTCTCGCACTAAAGAGCAATTAGTTTAACCTCTCGTATTGGAGAACAGACCCATATGGGTGTCGAGAAATTGGTTTACCATCTTGCACTGGAGAGCAATTAGTTTAACCTCTCGTACTGGAGAGCAGACGCATATGGGTGTCGGGGAATTGGTTTACCCTCTCGCATTTGAGAGTAATTAGTTTATACTTTCGCACTGGAGAGCAGACCCATAAAGGTGTCAGGGAATTGGGTTACCCTCTCGCACTGGAAAACAATTAGTTTATCCTCTCGCATTGGAGAGCTTACCCAGATGGGTGTCGGGGGATTGGTTTACCCTCTTGCATTGGAGAGCATGGAAGTCGTTGTCGTGAGTGCAGCTGAGGAAAGTTTGACTGCTGGACAACTAAAATAATCCTCATCATGCGAGGTCTTGTTTAACTATCTACTTGAGACTTCAAACTGCTTGTGAAACCCATGTAAGGGTGTAAGTGGGAAGCGTAGCGAGCTATTCCCAAACTTTCTTCAAGTATTGCGTCATCATTAAATGTTTAGTCATGTGCCCTTTTGAGGCTGATGATCAGCTGAGAATCTGAATGGATTGCAAGCTTCTTTACTATTAAGTCTTTCGCTAGCAAGGGCTGCTAATAAAGCTTTGTCATCTGCTCCATCATTGGATGATTTGAAGTTTGGAGGGCCATGGGCTTGGTTAGCGTGAGCCACAAGGCAAGATTGGCACGACTGGGAGCCGTGGTGCAAGATCGGCACAACTAAGAGTCATGGTGACAGATCAAGAGCTACCAAGAGACGTGGAGCAGGTAGGCACAGCTGTGAGTGCAGAGTTGGGGCTGGCTTGGGCCACGTTGTGCGTATCAAATGGAATTGGACCACTAGGTCCGTAATGCTTGGCTACTGGCGATGTGCTACTTCAGTATTGAATCATTTAGAGTGTTAAGAACAAAGCCTACCCCCGATTCTTGATAATTAGGTTGGTGTGTCCTTTTGGTACTCGTCTGCCCCCAGCACACCGTTAGGCTGAACTGCTACGCTTGTCGGAATAGAAGTAATCTTTGTATCCGACAACTTATGTGGGATAGTTCTGTCTGCTCGATCTTGTCAATGAAAGGTGACCCACTTATGTTGGTTATGTCTCGTCGAAGTGCCTCATCAGTAGTTTTTTATGTGTTGGAAATCGCGCAATCGCTCGGTCATGTACCTCTCTACTTCTTCCTGATTATGCCTTTGTTGGGGTAGTGGAACTTTTGGCTGCCCCCGGCCGTGACCTGTTGGTCTAGGATGTTTTTCCCTGTGCTCGACTCATCTATACCGCAGCTGCGGTGTATGTGGTATTTTCTTGACAGGCGAGCGAATTACTCTAAACTGCCGGTTGAACTTGAGCCAGATTGAGTGACTACTTCTCTTCGTCCATTGTGTTGCCTACTCCGATGTGAGGTGGAAGATGATTCTTGCGGGCCTAGCCATGAATGAACACTTCGCCTAGAAGGTTGCTCATTGTTGATTATCGAAGTGTGGCCCCAACCATGAATGTAAGTTCGTCCATAGGCCTAACCGAGAGTGCACGCTCATCCGCTCGCTAAGATGAGAGTATCTTTGGGGCCTAGTCAGGAGTGTACATTGCCAGAACATTAGGTTCGTGACTGGTCGAGTGGATGCTTGTCTGGACACTTCGTTGTCTGCCCTTGTCCTACTTTGGGACACCTCATCTAGGGCACGTTGTAAGAGCTGATTCACCAAGGTAGTCTGATGAATGAGGGCGCTTATCAACTTTATGACTTGTCGAGATAAGTGTTGTTCGCCATTATAAGGTGGACAAGCTTTAACGGTATACATCTCCTTGAGTAGTGGAAGTGTAATGGATTCTGGGCGCGAGATTTGAGTTGGGATGTCAAATCTACGGAGAAATGGGGTGAAAATACCCCTGGTTCAATCGTCAAGTCTAGAAATCTAAAGCCGAGATAGTTGAATCGATCTTGGACCGGTTGGGATTGCTTGGTGAGCCACGAGAGTAAGTTAGACCTCAGATTGGACCATGAGAGAGTCGGATCAACGGAATGGGTTGGGCAGCTGACGTGGATTACCTCGCGTGAGATGCATGTGGGCGCTGGGCTTAGGCTCTGCTAGGGAGTGTGTTGGGCTCGCGAGCGCTAGGCTGCTTCTCCTGCCGCAACTGCTTAGGCTTGTGCTGCTGAGGTATTGGCTTGAGTCGACTTGCGTTGGGCTTGGCTCAGCTACCTTGCAACGTGGGCTGCAGATTAGGTCGTGCGCCAAGTGGACGAGGCTTGGGCCTACGCTGCTAGGGTAGTG
>JADOBS010302332.1:0-13878 GCA_015708375.1 Cydonia oblonga | reverse complement strand
GGTACTGTTCACTTTTAACGAAAAACCACTTTTTTACCTTTACCTGACACTATTCACTATACCTTCAAAAAGGGCTTTTCGTTAAAAGAGAAGTTTTTTTGGACTTTTCATTAGTTTTCCTTTTAAAGTTTCGTACCAATTGAAATACCAAATCATTCTTACCAAGTCAAATTGACGTTTCTAAAGTTCCAAACTACTTATGTGACAACCCGTCCCTAATTTTACATTTTTATTTATTTTAATCAAGGGAATTGACAAAAATGCCCTAGAGGCAAGGACTTTGACTTCCATTAACCATCGTTTATAGAAATGTATGACTTATTATTTTAGCGTATTTAAGTAGTACTCGTTGGTACGAACACATAGGCGAAACCCGTTTGCGAGTCCGGATTATAACGGTATTGTTACGAACGTTTAAAGTTGGTTATTTAAAGTTAGTTAATTGGTTAAGGAGGACCGATTAGATAAAAGGTAGAAAAATGGCAGCAGCCCAATCAGAAATCATCAGGAATAAAAAATAAAAAAAAAGGGAGAAAGTTCCCAGCTTTCCCGTGCACGCCACCACTGCGACCACCCAACTTCCAAGGCCGATTCCTGCCAATTCCGGTGGAATTTCTCGACGCCACCACTGCCATCTTGAAGCTCTCAATCCCCTCTACAAAATCCACCTAAGAACCACCTTGATTAACCTCTGTATATGGCGGTTTGAGGCCACGAAAGTTGACGGTTCTCACAATGCTCCGCCCACCCTTTTTTATTTTCCCAAAAATCGCCAAAGCGATGGCCGATGCCACCACTTGGGCTTTGTAGCCCATCATCCCAGGAGCAAAACCCAACCAACCTTGACCCTGTTAGACCACCGCAGACGACGAATCGACACCAGGAAGCTTTAGGCACCCGCCGGCTTCGTGGGCAAAATTGACCATCTTCCGTCCACTTTTGGACTTCGTGGCAGGTATGAAAGTTGTTCCTCTCATTGAGATCTTCATTTCTTATGAAATTTGAGAATTTTTGGAAATAGTTGAATTTTCTGGCGAATCAGGACGGCTGACAGTCGTGTGCGGCGGCGAGTGAGCCGAGTCACCACCTGACCTTTTTAAGCTAAGTTTGACACCCCAATTCCATTGGTGAAGTTCGATTGATGAAATCTCATCCTTTGAACATAATTTTGATAAAGATCGCTACATGAACATTATATGAATTGACAATCCGACCGTTGGATCGTCACCAAATTTTAATACATTATAATACTTAATATTTGAGGACCATAGAAACTTACGGATCATGAATCTGAAGTACGGATCTTCTCGAATTGGATTTGTAAGTTCATAAAATAAAATGTTGACCGCCACTTGGTTTTGGCAATTAGCGGAGATCCGACCATTGGATCATAATGAAACATTAGGACGTGGTTCTAGGAACATAATGTGAATCTTTGGAAGTAACGGATCAAAAATCCGTGATGCAGATCTTCTGGAGCGAATTACGTAGGGATGTGTTTTATGTAAATTATATATTATATCAGTAAAAACTTTGGGACGTGATTTGATAATTGTTCTAGGCCACATTGGTTCGTGATGTCTCAATATGTGTGCTAGGGAGTTGTAACGCAGACTTCAGGTGAGTGGGACTTTTCCTTTCTATTGTGTGTGTATATATATATATATATATATATATGTGATTGATAATTCCACAAACGTTTTTAAATTGATTTATGCATATTACCTACATATAATTACTTTGAATGCTTTAAAGTACTAGTGTGAACTACGAATGACTTGATCCCTATTTAGGGTACTTAGGCAGTCTAACGAGACGTTAGATGCAGCTATACAATAAATGAGACTAAATAATTGAGACAATAACCTTGTTTGGGGAATTGAGCAATGTGAAAGAGATTGGTGGAAAATGTGAGATTTAACCTTATGATTTGGTGGTTAAATGTTGGTCATAAATCAATGTGTGAAGAATCAAGAAATTGAAGTAAAGAAACGTAAGTAATGATAGTTAATTAAACAAGTGTCTAGTTGGGCTTATCGCCGATAATTATTCCCGAAAATAAATAGTTCGGGAGTGGGGCGTTACAGCTTATGCATTTTTATGCCATATTATATAAATATATATATGTATATGTATATGTATATGTATATAATTGAAAATGCTATGACATGGTTGAGTATTAGATTGCATCATGTTATATTCATATGTATATTACCTGTACATAATTATTGTGAACGCTTTGAAGTGTAAAGGTGAACGCAAGACAACCAGGTAAGTTCAGGTGAGTTTATGGTATTAGTTGAAATGATGGAGTTATGGCATGACTACATGTATGTTTTAGGCAACTCCGACATTGTCGTACAGGTTGCAATAATAGGCAATTCCGGCCTTATCGTACAGGTTGCAACAGGTTGCCCATGAGTCGTACATGTTATAATAGATGCAGTTAGAGCTCATAAACCTGCACCCCGGTGTTAGTGCTCCCGCCCTTGGCCAGGGCACAGTCCTTCACGTGATGTTCACCTCCCACACCTTACGCTCACCTTGGATCCAAGGTAGATGCACAGTCCTATCGTACAGACCACTATAGGTGGTTCCGACTCGTAGGTGACCCGCGATGATTCGCACAGTCTTCACGTGATCGTACCACTTGAGCGTACTTATTTACACCCAGTCCTGTCGTACAGACCACTAGAGGTGGTTCCGACTCGTGTGCAGGGATATGTGATAAGCTATGGGTTCAGCTGTACAGGCCACAAGAGGTGGATCTGGCTGACATATTACTTGGATATGAGATGAGCTATGAGTTCAGCCATACAGGCCACAAGAAGTGGATATGGCTAACATATTACTTGGATATTGGATGAGCTATGGGTTCAGCCATATAGGCCACAAAAGGTGGATCTGGCTGACATATTACTTGGATATTGGATGAGCTATGGGTTCAGTCGTACATGCCACAATAGGTGGATCCGGCTGTCATATTACTTTTCATGGATTTATTTCACCTGGTTTACTTATTTCATTATGTTGAGATTTTGGGCGTAGCATACGTGTGGATTTTGCTATTCCGAGTATGGTTTCGATATAGATATATATTCTATTTTCTGGGAAATTATTCAGGCCTTACGGCGAGGGGTTATTACTTTTGATAAGTGAAATGGTTTTGAAAAGCTTTGTTTTTGCCCACTCACACTTTCTGTTTTGCGCCCCTCCAGGTTTTAATTGCTGAATGTTCTTATCGACGAGGATTCTTGGCAAATATCAGGATAGGTGGCTACTTCTGAGGGTATAATCCTTATCTACTCTACTGTATTTACATATGCTCTAACGTCACTTGTGAAATGGATTCATTCCCGCTCACCAGCGCACTCTAGTATTTAGGCACTCTTAGGTTCAAATTTATTCATATTTTTTCCACTTCGTCACCTTCCAGGTGTCGGCCAGCACAGCTTGATTCGGAGTCTTTGTGGACATTCCGGGTCGGAGAGTGTCAACTTAATTTCATACTTCTATTTCTAATATAGTATACTCTACAATTACTTAAATTCAACATTCGGTATGGATCCTAGAATTTCAGTATTTTCGATTTGGGAATTTTTCAATTTAGAATCGGGAAAATTTATATTGTCTTAGATTAGAAAATAAAGCATGCATTAACGAAAATATAAAATTATGTATCGATTTAAATTTTGTAATAAATCGTACACTCAATAAAAACAACTAAAGTATTTAATCATGGGTCAGTAAATAAAATTTATATTTAATCGACGGCTATTAGTCACTCTTACAAGAACGATAGCATTTTCTCTCTATAAAATTACATTACCCTTTTGTCCACAATACATAAGCTTTGGGATCTTGAGGTTTGTGGACAATATAATTATGTTTTGGGTAAATTATATAAAATTACAACTATTGGGTCAGTCACAATTTCATACTCCATCTTTTAAAAAAAATTTCAACGTCATACCTCATCTACGAATTTGTTACAATCTCATACATTTTGTCAATTGTTTGTCAAATCCTCCGTTAAATGCTGACAAAGCTTGAGGCAGGACCCACTTTCTATTAAAAATTAATTAAATATTAAAAAAATTAATTATATATTAAAAATTAAAATAAATAAATAAATAAAAAAAGATCCCTTCCCCCCTAAAACTCCACATCCCTTCCCATCGGTTCCTCTTCTCCCTCGCGAACCTCCCAACCATCTCCCTCTCCTCTGCTCTCTTCACCTCCCCTCCCATTCAAAACTTATAAAAAAAAAATTTTAAAAAAAAAAACCAGAGCCCTTCCCCCCTGAAACTCCCCATCCCCTCCCATCGGTTCCTTTTCTCCCTCGTGAGCCTCCCAACCACCTCCTTCTCCTCTGCTCTCTTCCCCTCCCCTCCCATTCAAAAAAAAAAAATATGAACCCAGATTATCCACATCGTCGCACTGCACCCAACCATTCCTTCCCGTCGAAGTCGGACCACCTCAACTGGTTTTTTTTTTTTTCTTTTTGTTTTGAATGTGAGGGGAGGTGAAGAGAGTGGAGGCTCGGGAGGGAGAAGAGGGATGGGGGGTTGCGAGGGACGTGGGGGTGGGGTTCTGGGTTTGGAAGGAAGGAAGGAAGGAAGGTTAGGGCAGGGGGGACCAATGGGAAAATGGGAAGGGGATGGGGAGTTTCCCGGGGGGAGGGGATATGGGTTTGGTTTTTTGGGTTTTTTATTTATTTTAATTTTTAATATTTAATTAATTTTTTAATAGAAAGTGGATATCGCCTCAAGCCACGTCATCATTTAACGGAGGAATTGACAGACAATTGACGAATATATGAAATTGTAACAAATTAGTAGATGAGGTATGACATTGATATTTTTTAAAGATGAAGTATGAAATTGTGATTGACCCAATAATTAAAATAATTTTATATAATTTGCCCCTTTTTTTCTCTCTCAATTTCTAGTAATATAGCACGAAGGAACTTGTCGTGTGACACTACTACACCTAAACGAATAATCTAGTGAATAAAATAATTTAATCATTGCTTGGGTTAGGTCAAAACAATCCAAATTCCAATAGAATATGTTTGAAAAAGAGAGGGAGAAGCAAAAATTTGGATTAGATTATTAAATAAAAAAACAAAAAACAAAAGTTTAATTTAAATAAACAAAGTCGTGAAAAGTCACTGTATGATGCTACACGCCTTGTCCCACTTTGTGGACCTTTCTCTTGCATTTTTGTCATTTAAAGCATTGCACCGTCAAAAAAATTAAAGCCAAATAAATTTACCTCTAAGTTTGGTCGTCTCAAATTTGATTTTTATTTTCAGATTTAGGGTCTGTGGTCCTATATGACTCGTTGACGAAAGTTATTTTTAACAATTAACACATCATCTTTCTACTTAATATTATAATTTAATAATATTTTTCTTCATTAATAAATGAGAGATCTTAAGTTTAATTCTCGTCAAATGCGAATTTAAACCATATTATTGTTAACTTATTGTGATGCTAACTCACCATTCCCTCTTAGTGTAAATAATATCGTTTATTAAAAAAAACACCATCTTAAAATTTTTAAATGTCTAATATATTTTTGTTTTAAAAAGTGAGTTATCCGTCCAATAAACGTTTATCATGTAAATAATGAGCTTTGTAGAACAAATTTTCAAATATATATTGAGTCATACATAAGGTTGTTTATATGAGCAGCATTCTAAGTTTGCAATGTTTGCTTTTACATATTATAATTATTTTCATTCCTACTTGAATTTTTTAATAAGTATTTTATAGAACAAAATAAACAAAGTGCTATATAATATCACTTCTTAGCTGTTAGCATATATTCGTAAACAAATACCTCTCACTAATTTCATTACTAGGTAACTATTTTATTTTATTTTATGAAATATTAATTAACTAATGTGCCGAGTTCAACAAGAAGGAACTCGAAATATATAAGTAAGATTGTAAAACGACAAAAAGATTCATAAAAATTGGACACGATTATAGTAGACTTATATGTACCTACTGATTACCACTTTCAAACACAAGATAAATGTAATTAAATTTAAGGAGTTCTCATGAAACAGTCTTTTCACTATTCAATCTTAATCATAAGGATATTTTTGGTTTAAAAAGTTTATAATGAGTTAAGTTTTTTTCTTTATTTACTTTTATATCATTATTTCATTATTGTAGCGGAGTCCACAATGATGTTAACATTTTTATCTGGTTAAAATACATTATTTTGGATGATGATATTCAACTTATGATGCTGATAGCTCTTCTGCTCTTCATGCTTTCATCATGTTGTCAATAGTGTGCAACTCCTCCTGTTTCACCTTGTAATAAATATTTTCCATCTCTCCTTTGAAATTTTGCGGCTTCTAGTATGGCTGATGACAGACTTTTAACTTACTGTAAATATATATTTCTTCTTCTTATGCTACTAATATCATATCATACCTAAAATCTTCAAACCCATGTAAGGCTAACATTTGGATCCCTTGACATTGCATAATATTTTTGTATGACGGAGTCCATCTATTTGGGGAGATATAGGATAATCTAGAGGACTCTTCATTAATCATGGTTATATGCCTAGATTTCTCCTTATGTATATGTACATACTAATCTGGATGACTACTAATAAAACTTATGCAAATATCTTTCAACTGTTCTAGATAATCTTCTACTACTTTTATAAGCTTTTCAAGATATGATTCTAGTTGGGAAATATGGTTAATGAATATTTTATCAAGATAGCTAAACTCTAATAGTAAGGTCGGGCTAACTTCTACTATATTCTGCTTCTTCTGATGCTCATAACTAAAATACCATTGTCTAAAATCTCTCATGTTAATCTTGGCCACAGTTACGCTAACCTCTGGTTTACAAATACAACTTTTTGTACTATCACAAATACATGGTGAATACATCTTTGTAATAATATATATCCTTGGTTTTGAATCAAAGATGGACTGATACAAAGCACATTGTAATTGTAATTGTAACTCTTTCATAGACTATGATGTTCTGCTCAGGATCTTATTTTGCATGTCTGGTAACATTATTCTTAATTTTGCTTTTGAAATTTCTTCTAATAAGATATCATCTATTATTAAGTCTAAAGATATATTCCTAATAAATCTTTCATATATTTCTTGTTTTCCTTTGTCACTCAGATGCTGATGATACTGATTATTTTGATGCTGCTCCATTTTAATATCTTCTTCTAAGTATTCAATCTTAATCTCTCTCTTCTGTGGGCTCATTAGCCTCTTGTTCTATGGGTTCAATAATCCCTTTTTCTTTATTCTTATGCTGAAAAGATTCTAAGCCTAATTTCAATTCTCTTTTCAGGGTGTCACTTGCCTTCTGCTGCATTCTAAGATATTAGAGTTCTTTGTTCATTTTTGTAAACTTGTTAAGTAATGACTCATGGTTTCTAGAAATAGCTTGAAAGTTGTGTTGAAGATAATGAATATGATGCTGGCTTTGATGGAAATTAAAATTAAAACTATCAAACTATTGTTCTAAGACTTTAATTAATTTTTCATAGCCTAACCTCATGTTTGGCTGTTTGATTTGAACATTCCAAAAATTATCTAAGAGAACCTATTGCCTATCAGTAAGTCCTGATACCCTTAACCTATTAGTTGGATTTCTGATTCCTTCAACTATAGTGCTATTAAAGTTAAAAGTGGGTATTGGTGGTGATATTGGTCTGCTTATGTTATTTTGGAATTCACTGAATGGTGGAGGTCCATGGTGCATCATTATGCTATTGAAATGTGTTATTTTGCCTTGTGATCTTGTGCTATTTGAGGATGATGGTCCACAATATTACATTCATGTTCAATGAATAATTGATAAGATATTAACTAATGTATTATCATTACCTTTAATATGTTCAAAAATTGGTTTAAAACCATTTCTATTAATTGAATCAACAAAATTTTGACAATCTGTTCGTATTAGAGTTTAGCTAATGAAGTATCTTATTGTAATGAGAAACTATATTTTGACAACCTGTTCGTATTGTAAATACTTCATTATGTAAAAATAAAGAAAATGCCTCAAGTGAGTTAATTATTTCTAAAATTTCTAAATATGTTGATGGTATATCTTAACTGTACATCACTAAATTTTCCTGATGAATATCTACAAAATTGTTCATCAGACTTTGGTGATTTCTTATGGTTTTTCTGGTATAGTATGTCTGCCCATCCTAATGATGAAGCATCTGTTACAACTATTTTGTAACTATTATCTAATGGTAATGTTAATGGTTTAAACTTTGTGCCACAGGTGTAATAACATGCATTTTGGAAAGTGTAGGCAAGGTAGCAGTGAATGTTTCACATATGGACAAATAGGACATAGAGCTACAAATTATCCCCAGAATCAGCAGAGGCCTCAACAGTCTTCTATGCCACCACCAGCACCAGTTCAACATGCTCCTGGATTTAGTGGTTGTGGTCAGATGGGTCGAGGTGGTGTTCATCATTATGAGGGTGATGCTGCTCCGTATGCTTCAGGGCAATATCAATATTCCCAGGATCCTTATTACCAGAGTGGATATTCTCAGTATCCTATAGGGTATACGCCGTATCCTTCCGTTCCAGCATGTGGGTCTCAGTGGTATCAAGGAGAACAACCTTGGCAGGTTGAGATTGCTTTCAGTAGTGCGGGATCTTCAAGGCAGTCTGGTCAGCCTAGTTAGGGTCGAGGTGTGCAAGGGCGAGGTAATCAGGCTAATAGAGGTCGTGGTGGACGACAGCAAGCCCAGGGACGAATTAACAACATCATACTTCAGGATGCTCAGAATCATCTAGACTTGATTATGGGTACGTTAAATATTTTTGGTCACTTTGCTAGAGTTTTGATTGATTGTGGTGCTACACATTCTATGATTTCTCATACGTTTGCTCAAATGACGCAACCTCATCCTACACCTCTAGGGTACGCTTTAGAGTTTGCTATGCCTAGAGGGGAGATATGTTATGTTGATAGTGTATATCTAGGGTGTCCAATGATGATGGAGGATGTGCTTATGCCTGCTAATCTTATCCCTTTAATTATTGTGGATTTTGATGTGATTTTGGGCGCGGATTGGTTGCATTACAATCGTGCTAATATAGATTATTACGGGCAATCAGTTACTTTCCATCGTCTTGGATTACCTGAATTTACTTTTGTGGGTGAGCAGAGTGGGGTGAGGTATGGTGTTATTTCTACCATGAGAGCAAAAAGAATGTTAAGCAAAGGTTTCCATGGATATCTAGCTCATGTGGTATTAAATAATGTTGCTCCTAGTAGCGTGGAGGAGATTGGAGTAGTCGGGCGTTTTCCTAATATGTTTCCGGATGATTTACCTGGATTGCCGCCAGATAAAGATATGAAGTTCACCATTGATTTGATTCTAGGTATGGATCTCATATCCTTGACTCCATATCGAATGGCTCCTGCTGAGTTGGGAGAATTGAAAATTCAGTTGCAGGAATTAGTGGATAAAGGTTTTATTCAGCCTAGTACTTCACCTTGGGGAGCTCCAGTTTTGTTTGTGAGAAAGAAAGACGGGACCTTGAGATTATGTATTGATTATAGGTAATTGAATCGGGTAACGATTAAAAACCGTTATCCATTGCCTCGTATTGATGATTTGTTTGATCAACTTCGAGGTGCATGTGT
This sequence comes from Cydonia oblonga, assembly GCA_015708375.1. NCBI lineage: Eukaryota > Viridiplantae > Streptophyta > Magnoliopsida > Rosales > Rosaceae > Cydonia > Cydonia oblonga. The sequence goes on along the minus strand of JADOBS010302332.1, from coordinate 4,195 downwards.
GTTCTCTAAAATTCATTTGAGATCTGGGTATTACCAGTTGAAGATCAGAGATGAAGATGTCCCTAAAACAGCTTTCAGGACGCGTTATGGGCATTATGTGTTTTTGGTGATGCCATTCAGATTAACTAATGCCCCAACAGCTTTCATGGATTTGATGAACCGAGTACTCCAGCCATATATTGACAGGTTTGTCATTGTTTTTATTGATGACATTCTGGTTTACTCTAAGTCTAAATCAGATCATATTCGACATCTTACTTCGGTGTTGAAAAGATTGAGGGAGCATAGATTATATGCTAAATTGAGTAAATGCCAATTTTGGTTGAATCAAGCGGCATTCTTAGGGCATGTGATTTCTGCTTAGGGTATTCAGGTAGATCCTCAAAAGGTTGTAGCGATGGAGAATTGGGAACAACCTCGAACCGTCACTGAGGTACGGAGTTTTCTTGGCTTAGCAAGGTACTATAGACGGTTTGTTAAGGATTTTTCAGTTATTGCGTTGCCATTAACGAGGTTGACTAGAAAAGAGGTTAAATTTGAGTGGGATGAAAGTTCAGTTGAAGTATTTTCTCACTCATACACCTATTTTAGCACTCACAGATGATGGTGGAAATTTTGAAGTCTACAATGATACTTCTTTGAATGGCCTGGGATGTGTATTGATGCAACATGGTAGGGTGATTGCTTATGATTCACGACAATTGAAGTCTCATGAGATGAACTACCCTACGCATGATCTTGAGTTAGCAGCTATTATCTTTACTTTGAAGATTTGGAGACATTATCTCTATGGTGAGAAATGTAAGATCTTCACAGATCATAAGAATCTTCAGTATATCTTCACTCAGAAGGATCTTAATCTTCGTCAACGGAGATGGATTGAATTGCTTAGTGATTATGATGGCACGATTGAGTATCACCCTGATCGTCCAAATGTGGTAGCTGATGCACTAAGCAGGAAGACTTCAGCCAGACTTCATGCCATTTATGCTTGTCATGTTCCTCTTCTTGCTGATTTGAGGTCTACTGGTGTGAAATTAGCCGTGGAAGAACGAGAAGAAGCCTTACTTGCTAATTTTCAAGTTAGGCCAATTTTAGTAGATCGAGTGCTTGAAGTGCAAATAAATGATGAGGAAACCCAGGAAATAATTAAGGCTATGAGGGAAGGCAAGAAGAAAAACTTCAGAATTCGAGAATCGGATGACATGCTTATGCAAGAAGGAAGAATGTTTGTGCCTAATGTTATGGAATTAAAGAAAGCAATTCTTGATGAAGCACATATTTCAGCTTATGCGATGCATCCATGAGGTACTAAGATGTATCATACCATTCGACCATTTTATTATTGGCCATGTATGAAAATGTTAGCAGGTTAAAGTAGAGAGAAAGAAGCCTTTTGGATTGATGCAGCCACTTCCCGTTCCACAGTGGAAATGGGAAAATATTACCATGGATTTTGTGTACAAACTTCCTCGTACACTGAATGGCTATGATGGTATTTGGGTGATTGTTGATCGGCTTACTAAGTCTGCATATTTTATTCCTGTGAGGGAGAAGTATTCTTTAAGCCGATTAGCAGAATTATTCATATCGAAGGTTGTAAAGTACCATGGAGTTCCAATGAGTATCATCTCAGATCGTGACCCAAGATTTACTTCTAAGTTTTGGGTAGCATTTCAGGAGCTCTCGGTATGATATTACTTTACAGCACAACATATCATCCTCAAATAGATGGTCAGTCAGAGAGGACGATTCAGACCTTAGAGGATATGCTGAGATCTTCGGTACTACAATTTGGTGACGCTTGGCATAAGCGTCTAGACTTGATGAAATTTGCCTATAACAACAGTTTTCATTCGAGTATTGGTATGTTACCATTTGAGGCTCTTTATGGAAAATCTTGTCGTACACCCCTATGTTGGTCAGAAGTTGGTGAGAGATCGTTGGTGGGCCCTAAGATAGTGGAGGAGACTACTTAAAATGTAAAGGTGATTAAAGCTAACCTGAAAGTGGCCCAGGATCGTCAGAAGAGCTTAGCAGACAAACATGCCATTGACCGGGTGTATAATGTAGGTGATTGGGTATTTCTAAAGTTGTCTCTATATAGAGGTGTTGTGAGATTTGGGAAGAAATGCAAACTAAGCCCTAGGTACATCAGACTGTATCAGATCGCCGAGAGAGTTGGTGAAGTCCCTTACAGGCTTGAGTTGCCTCCAGTTGTCTAAAGTGCATAATGTGTTTCATGTCTCGATGCTTCGACATTATGTTTCAGATCTTTCACACGTGATTCATCCTCAGCTTTTAGAGATTAATCCAGATTTGACTTATGACGAGGAACCAGTGACTATCTTGGATTGGAAAGATAAGGAGCTGAGAAATAAGACAGTGCATTTGGTGAAAGTCTTGTGGAGAAACCACTCAGTAGAAGAAGCTACTTGGGAGACTAATGATCGAATGAGAGAGATATGTCCACGCCTGTTTTATGATTATTAATGGATTGTAATGATTGTGTAAATTTCGAGGACGAAATTTTATTAAGGTGGATAGATTGTCACAGCCCGTTCCGAAGTAATTCTATCGTTGACGTGAATTGTCTAAAATGCCCTTAGACGTTAAAGTGTGTTGTGTGTGTTATGCACTTAGTATTGGACTAATTCTATTTTTCCTAAGTTTTTGGAACACTTAGGACTTAAAGTGTTTGTTTTGTGTATTGGAAGATCAAGTAGGACCACACACACACCCAACTTTTCCCGTGTACCCTCTCTCTCTCTTCCTCTCGGACCTTCATCCATTTTTTGTACAACCCGTACGGACGACAACAAACCAACCTTTTTCATCACAGATCGAGCTTGTGCTTAGCACCATTGTCTTCATCTCATCCTTACGAGTTCATCCATACCAATTTTTGGTCGTGAAACCTTTGAAACCCGAGATATTCAGTTTTGGTGCAATGTTCATGCACACGTAAATGCGTGGTTTTTAGGGGTTTTTGAGTTGCTAGGGAGCTTTAGATCTTCCTCACGAAGCTCGGAGAAGAAAAATGAGATGATTTGGACGTCGGAAAGTCGAGATCGAAGGGTTTTAAGTTTGGTCGAAATTATCGAGCTCTTCCCGGCATGATCGCGTGATTTTTGGAACTTAAAACAGGTATGGTTATGTTCTTCTAGTCCTAAGCTTCATTTTGGGACAAATTTGAGATGTTTTGGTGAAGAAATGACGGAGAAACAAAGTTTTAAAATTTCCCCAGTCGCCGTCGCCAGAGACGAAGGTAAAAGATGAAAGAATATTCCGTTAAGTTCAACGGAATATTCTAACGGCGTAAGGTGACGCCATTAAATTTTATTAAGGACCTAACAGAATATCTCTTACGGCGTCAACTGTGCCGTCAGTGTGCCAGGCACGTGACTACGCATGGGCCGCACGTCTGGCCGTGACTTAGCCGGCGCGTAGAGCCTCGGAAAATTTTTCTAAAAATATGGTGATGTTCGTGAGGTTGTATAGATCATGGTGGTATATTTATTTACCCCATTTGAGCATTGTATGATAAGTTATTAGATAGTTTTGTATATGTGCTTAAAATAACGTTTATTCAGTTATTTCGCATATAGGTGAGGCTTATCTCGAGAACAAACGCCATCAATTGAGGCTTGGGGGCTACGACCCTTTGACTTATCAATGAGTGGGCTTTTGGTTTTCAAAATATACCTATATACTTAATATTTTTCCTAGGAAATGAATTTGAATGATTATGTGATATGAAATGCCATACAAAGGATATATCTATTTATTTCATGCATTCTTAGTTGCATAAAATGGTAATTGATGCTGAGGATGCACAGGTAAGTATCAGGTGAGTTATAAAATGGTTATGTGAATTTATGATTATGTGAGATACATTGAAAGCTCATAAACTTGCACCCCGGTGTTAGTGCTCCCGCCTAGAGTTAGGGCACAGTCTTCCACGTGTTGTTCACCTCCCACATCATATGCTCACCTTGGATCCAAGTTAGGTGCACATGCTTGTCGTACAGACCACTAGAAGTGGTTCCGACTCGTAGGTGACCCGCAATCATTTGCACAGTCTTCACGTAATTGTAGCACTAGAGCATATTTATTTTACACCCAGGCTTGTCGTACAGACCACTAGAGGTGGTTCCGACTCGTGTGCAGGATATATATATATATATATATATAT
>JADOBS010302331.1:0-12500 GCA_015708375.1 Cydonia oblonga | reverse complement strand
TCCATTTCTTATTTTTGTAGAGAGTTTTAGGCAGCTGGGTTGAGACGGAGGACCCGACTTTAGGATTGAACCAAGCTGGACTTCCACTTAAACCAAATTGATAAAATTGACCCATATGGTTTAGTCCCTGCTGGAAAATGCAGAAATGATTAACTAATGTGTATCTGTGTGTATGTGCGCCCGCGCAAGATGCACGAGTGTGTGTGTGTGTGTGTGTGTGAGTGAGAGAGAGAGAGAGAGAGAGAGAGAGAAAGACAGACAGACAGACAGACAGGCAGACAGACAGAGAGTGACCTCCAGGTATCTTGGAAGAAGTGACTCAATATTCCTCCTTAAAAGAATTGTCGAACCCTTTTCGGCAGCTGTAAAATTCTCCCTGCAACCAGATAACAAATGGGAATAAAAAAAACAAAGGATTACTTTATACATACAGCATCACATAATGATCAAGAAGATTCTAGACGCAACATAGTTCTGGTCAGAATATCATACCATTCCAAAATGTTATCCACCAAATTAAACCACCCATATTCAGGTTCTCTAGCCTTATTAACCTCAATTGGATTGCAGTTATCTTGAGACGGGATTTGATGTCGAAAACCTTCATGATGATCCTGCATAGGTTTTTGGATAAACCCTGCAACATCTTGCTTGTACACTAGACGAATACCACATTTTTGGACCTTCATGGATGGGTTGTCTGTCTCAAATGAAGCCCACATTGCACCTGATTTATTTAACATCTTCCGAAATCCCAGACAAGGTACATAAAACACAGCACAGACATTAGAACTAGATTTAACTAAGTTGCGGTGGTTTTCGGTGTCAAAGACTAATGGCTCCACTGTGAATTCACTAGTTCCGAATTTGCATCGATAGAAATAATTAGAAGTTTCTGAACTCGATCCAATGCGAGAAACAGCAGGATCTCCTTTGGCTGAGAAAACAGCGCACAACGCAACCCCAATCCACTTTTTATCTTCATCCAAATCTGGAGATAGAGGGATTGCTATGGACTCTCTGGTAGCAGTATCAGTGTACCACTCTGGAATTTCAGTACGAGTAGAAACAGATTGAAAGGGCGATGCCGTAAAATCCAACCCCTGAAACGTAAAACAAAAAACGATTAAAAGTTATAAAAGACAGATGACCAGTGTCTGTGCAAGTTGTCGCGTGTCATACTGACAGAGATAGAAATAACTCTATAAAAGAAGAGAGAGAGGAAATAACTCTATAAAAGAAGAGAAAGAGAAAGAGAAAGAGAGAGAGAGAGACCTCAAGGTCTTTTTGACGCACTTGAGCTGGTACTGAAAACTCATCGACTGCTTTCCATTCTGGATGCTCAACAGATGATTTGAGACAACTGACAGTTGTAGTTTTCATTCCCCCTATAGTTGTTGAAGTCCACGAAGTTAAATCCTTGATGTTTCTCGAGGAAGGAAAAAGTTGTTGATTCTGAGAGGGAATGAGGCGACTGATCATAGTCATTCCCGTATCATTGGAAGTCCATATTTTGAATTGACTTTTGAAGTCAATCAGTGCAATGCAATCATCCGCATTCACTTGTCGAACACTTAAAGGAAGCTTCTTAGGCAGCAATTGAAGCTTACTACAATGGCTCACGTTCAGAGATTTAAGATTGCAGAGTTGAGAGATACCTTCTGGTAAGGAAACAAAATTATTACCACTTAAATTTAAGATTTCTAAGGAGAATAAGCTGCCAAGATCATCCGGAACTTCTCCCTCTGTCAGATTGCAATCACTCAAGTTTAGCTTTGTTAAGGAAGTTAAAGCTGAGAATGAAGTAGGCAACAACAAACTCAACGGAGCTTGGACCCTTTTACCCCACCACCAACAATTAAAGAGTGAATGCCATGATTTTGGAGGAAGATCCTTACATCCTTGCAAGGAAAGAAACTGTAGATTCTTCATATCTAGAATGAATGATGATTCTCGTATTGCAGTTCCACTAATATCAAGCCTCTCCAGACATTCCACAGAACTCAGATTTGCCGGCATCTCGTCAAGCTCTGAGCAACCTGATAGATTCAGAGATTTCAGAGACGTCAGATGCTGAATGGTACTTGGAAGATGCAAAAGGTTTTTGCAGTCTTGTAAGTTCAACAAAGTAAGGCCAGGCAAACACTCGATAGACGTAGGTAATTCCTCTATAGCAGTTCCATCTAAATGAAGCTCCAACAGGTCTCCCATATATCCTCCAATTTCAGGAAACTTCTTGAGTCTCGAACAGGCAGAAAGAATAAAAATCTCAAGAGACTCTAAGCTAATGGAAGGTGGAAGGCTCTCAACGCGTTTGCAGTTTCTCATATTCAACAAAATAAGTTTTTTAAGAACTCCAATGGAGGGGTGAACCTCGACCAATCTTGTACAATCTTGAAGTACTAGTGTCTCAATATTTGGAGCCTCACTGAAGTTTGGGGTCTTGATCAAGTATTTGGAACCACTCAAATCAATAAACTGTAGCATTCTCCAACTCTGATATAATTTAAAGAATAATTAGTCAAATGATATGAAACAAATAAAATGGGTTGATATATTAAAAAATAGGGTAAAAATATAATAAAAAGCTTACTTGATTTCCCCTCCATAGTTCTTTAATAAAGCTCGAATGCATGATGAGTTCAACAAGTTTATTTGATTGAAAGTTCGATGGAAAAGAACTTAAAGGACATCCATGCCATTCCAAAAGCTGTAACTCATTTGAAAGATATTTGACACACCCAGAAAATTTCACATTACTAATTCTGAGCAATCTTAGCTTGGGCATCTTTGGGAAGGGATCAACATTCCAGAAAACCTCCTCTTCTTTTGGGAAATTCAAGAATATACCTTCAACCGCAATCGTTCCCTAATGAAGAAGAAGAAAGAATTAGTTGCAGGACATACTGTAAAATATTACGAAGATTATAATAAGTTCTAACAATCTTCGAACCTATATTTATACTAACATTTTACCTCATCATTTACAAGTACATGGATGATATCATTGGGAAGCCACAACCTGCTACGTTTGCCTGGCTCTTCACTGCATTCTCGACGAACAATCTCCCAGCCTAATTCTTGTATCAAATCATGCATCCACAACTTTCTTCCGAACAGAGTTAGTAGAGATTTTTCCATGAGAACTGCTATATCAATGTCTGGACGATAGCCGCAATTACTTTCCAGTATTCTTATCACGTGATCTTTATCCTCCCCTTTAAAGAAACATACAATGTCCAAAAATACTGTCTTTTCTATGTCATGTAATGCATCAAAACTAACTTTAAGCACATCAGTAATTCTTCTGTCTGGATTTTCTTTTAGCCTGTCCAAAGCACTTGACCATACTTCTATGCTTCTACCAAAGAGAAATGAACCCAAAACTTCAATAGCTAATGGGAGGCCATTAGCATATTCTACAACATTCTTTGATAGCTCAAGAAAGTCTTCTCCGACCTGGTCTTTCTTGAATGCTTTCCGACCAAAGAGCTGAAGAGCTTCATCATCAGTTAACGGCTTAACCTTATACATTTTATCCACTCCATATGTGCGTAGTAAATGCTCATCCCTTGATGTTATTATGATCCTACTCCCTGAACCAAACCAACTATGACCACACAATGCTTCCAATTGTTCTAATTGATCCACATCATCAAGAATGATAAGAACCATTCTAGTACGCAGTCTCTGTCTCATCTTTCTCATCCCCATATGGATATTATGTACATCTACATTACTCTCAAACAGGATATCTGAAAGAAGTTGCTTTTGTAAATGGACTAGACCTTGTTTCTCAGTTACCTCTCTAACATTGGCAAGAAAGCTGTAAGCTTCAAACTGAGAACGTATCTTATCAAAAACTACTTCTGCAATGGTTGTCTTGCCCATGCCCCCCATCCCCCAAATCCCTAACGCACTTACATTGTTCAACCCCGTATCTAAGCAAGAAAGCACTTCTTTTACGCGAGAATCCATCCCAATTAAATATGTATGTATACTTGAGATTGTTTGATTTACTTTAGTGAAAATATATCTCACAATATCTTCAATAATTTTGGATTCATATCTGCAAAAAGTAACACTGATAAGTAACCACCTCATGGTATGTTAATCAGCACCACTGCACCAATCAAAGTGATAGAATGGAATGTTTTATATTGTATGTTTTTCCATGAGTAAATTTGGTAAAACTCCCAAGCCGAATTTTCTTTTTTTTTTTAAAACGCCCTATACCATAATTTCAAAAGCATACAATCTGTAGCCTAAAAAATCATTTTAATGTGATCGAACTATGCCTTGGTTTTAAGCTTTTTGCCTGTAGGAAATATTAAGGGCTTGTTTGATACTGTACTTGAATCTAGCTTTTGAAATTCAAAACCGATTTTCAAGTTTTAGGTCTTAAAAACTTATTTGGTATGACTATTTTCAAAAACTGAGCTCAAGATTAATTCAAAAATATAGTCTATTATAAAAAAACATAAAAAGTGAGTTTTTGGAATTTTTAAACTTAAGTTCACTCTTTTCTTTTCTCTCTCTCCTCTCCTCTCACTCCAAATCTATCTGTCTTTTCTTTTTTCTCTCTCCTTTTTTTTTTTTTTACCTTTTTCATATCTCCTCCAACCCATTTTCTTCATTGTCTCGGTTCTTTCTTTTACTCATCTTCCTCTCTATTTCATCTGATTCTCTCTCTTCTTTCTCTTTCCTTCAATCATCTCTTACTTTCTTTCCTTCTCTCTCCTCTTTCTCCTTCTCTTGCGATCCCCTTTTTTAGATCTATTTGTCTATCTTAAATTATAAGATTTAAAATTTTTAAATCCCAAATCAATCAAATTTTTTAATCTTAAAAAAATTATTTTCAAGAAATATTTTGAGAAATAATAAAAAAAAAAATTTAATAGAATAACAAACAAGCCTTAATATTTTTAGAACCACATGCTTAGATTTGTTTTTCAGTCCTTTTAATTTCTTTAATTATTTTGAAGTGGTCGGACAGCTGGCTTAACTACGAAAAGGATATTAAAAGCAGCTTACCCATCTTGCAAATGCCATCCAGAGAGATTGGCTACTTGAAGAAGAGCTGTTCTCCACCTTTGCAACTTCTCTATATTTTCTTTAAAGGCTTCTTCATGCTTGGAGAAGGCTAGCCCGAAATACCCTGTTTGTTTTCGTACCTCGGATGGATCCACGCCATAGAAAACTGGGAGTATTGTCTGCCCCGTCACTTTCATGCATTCAACTGCCTTTGCAAGCTGATCCAAGCACCATGCTGAATTGGCGTAATTTCTTGAAAGAATGACAAGTACAAACCTGGATTCTTCGATTCCTTTCAAGACTGTTGAGGAGATGGCTTTTCCCCTCTCAAGTTCTTCATCATCTCTAAACGTGAATAATCCTTTCCGGTTCAAAGCAGCATATAGATGATCCGTAAAGTTTCTGCGAGTGTCTTCGCCTCTGAAACTGAGGAAAACATCGTATGTCCATCGCGAGGTTAGAGAAGAGAAAGAAGAAGAACGAATATCATTTTCGGTGGTCATTGCAGGACTAGGGCACGGTGTAAAGGTCTGTTTTATGAAAAATATCAATTCAAATGGTGTATGCAAAATCTGACAATCGGAAGAACACAAGCATCTGTTTAGCTCTTTCAAGGCTAGTTCAGTGTTACGCTTAAAACTGCATTATTTGGGGCAATAGCCAAAAGCACAATCCACGTCAATATGCTAGTACAAAAGTTGAGGCCGAATATTTACCCAAAAAAAAGTGTATGGTTGAAGTTTTACGAAAGCGATGGTCTGATTACTAATTAAGGAGGAATCAACACTAAAAAGCATCAGATGAGGTTCTAGGAAATGTGGTGGGAACAACATTTAGCTTTAGCTGCTTTAATAAAAATCATCAACATTAACATTACTTTTTAAAATGCGGCAGCTACTTTTTTCCTAGCTTTCACATAACTGTTGCAGTATGTCACTAATAAAAAACTTCAGAGCTAGCCCCTTTAATCTGTTCAGTGGGTCTAAAAACCTACCAACCATGTTTTTCTTGTCTTGTTTGGTGAGCCAGTGGGGCCCACCTTTGCTTTTTGGTCTCCGGCCCTCCCTCTTTTCCCTCTCCTTTCTCTCTTGCCCCATGAACCCTCCCTCTCTCCCTAAACTCTCAACTTTCTCTTTTCTCATGTCTCCCTCTCTATGTGAATCACCCTTCGCGTGGGCACAACACAAACAAACAACAAACAACAACAACGACAGTGCCATCTCTATCACCATGAATCCAGAAACGATGGAAAGCCCCCCAAACCCTTTCCTCCATCATCAAGTAGAAAACATAGTACTTAAGCATCTGGCAAGAATAATAAGTTTCTGAAAAAGAAATTGTTAAACTGTTTTACAAATTCAATCGTTAAACGTTACATTGTGACCCAAGATAAAAATAAAGTATATAGTTCGCGTGAAATCCCGACCCCGGATTTCACTGTTTAAAATTTCGTATCTCGTATTCGTAGTTTCAACACTTTTATATTTACGGCATATATTTTTTCGATAAGTAAAAGGATGAAATTTCCCCTATTGTATTAAACGGAATTCCTCGCGGACGTATCTGATCCTTTTAAGATTTTCCAGATTTCTTTATATTTTCGGATAGTACGTCTTGATACGAATGCGTGAGTGCAAACGGAGTGTAATTTGGAGTTATAACGAAGAAGTTATAAACAAGCAAAGAAAAGGGCGAAATGGTCATTTGACCATTATCCGACGAAATTGCCCCTATTGTATTAAAAAGAATTCCTCGCGGATGTATTTGATCCTTTCAAGATTTTCCAGATTTCTTTACATTTTCGGATAGTACATCTTGATACGAATGCGTGAGTGCAAACGGAGTGTAATTTGAAGTTATAACGAAGAAGTTATAAACAAGCAAAGAAAATGGCGAAATGGTCATTTGACCATTATCTGGAAGGCTCCAGATTTGTTGGAGCGAAGATCAGTGAAGCCACGTGTATGGCTATGATGGAAAGGAAATGAGAGAAAAGGAGGGTTGCGGACCAATGAGAGGGGAAAGCAAGAAGGGAAACGAGGGAAGAGAGAACCGGCTGACTGGGTTCCCTTCCTTCGACCCGCGTCCCGACCATGTTCCTTTCAAATTTTTCGACGATTTTTCTTCAATTTTTCCGGCGAATTGCACTGACCCACCACCTGTAAATGGATCTCCGGCCTCCTTTCTCCCATTTTCACCAAAAATCCGAGAGTTTTTGGCCTTGGTTGCTCGAGAATTGCGATGATGGCATGACACAGTTCACGGTGGCAATCCACCATATTTGAAGGTGATTCCTTCGACCACCACCACCATTAGCCTTCTCTTGAGCCCAAGAACAAACCCTAAACAAGTTTGGAGGCGGTGGAGTAGCAGAGAAGACGAATCAAAGTTCACCCATTTTTTGGTTTATGACGGATCGAGGGTGATTTGAGGTGTTTCCTGGATGAATTGGACTTCAGCCTATATATGCAAGTTGTTCCTCTCATTTAGATCTACATGCCTGTAAAATTTGGTAATTTTTAGAGTTAGTGGAAAAATTAGGTTTTCACTTGCAGGAAACCGCCACCTATGGCGGTGCAAGGCCAATGGGCCGATGATGCCTCTTTAAGTTAAATTCAATATCCTAATTTCAAATTTGATATCTGTTTTATGTGATTTGATTGTTTGAACCTCGTTTCATTAGGGTCTGCCACTTGACTATTGTAGCGAATGACGATCCGACCGTTGGATCGTCACCAAACCTTAATGTGTTATAGCACATAATGTTTGATGACATTAGAAACTAACAGATTGGGAATCTAACACTCGCAAGAAACCACCACATATGGCGGAGCGTGGCCAATGGGCCAATGATGCCTCTTTAAGTTAAATTCGATATCCTAATTTCAAATTTGATATCCGTTTGATGTGATTTGATTGTTTGAACCTCGTTTCATGAGGGTTTGCCACTTGACTATTGTAACGAATGACGATTCAACCATTGGATCGTCACCAAACCTTAATGCTTAATAGCACATAATGTTTGAGGACATTAGAAACTGACAGATTGGGAATCCGATGTACAAATTTTCCCAAATTGAATTTCTAAGTTTGTAAAATCAAACGTTGACCGCCACTTGAATTGACGATTGGCGGAGATCCGACCGTTGGACTGTGATTAAATTTTAGTATATTGTTCTATGAGCATAATGAGGACCTTAGGAAGTTACGGATGTAAAATCCGGTGTGTGGATCTTCTGGATCAAATTACGTAGGGTTGTAGATCCCACCGTTGATTGAGAGTTGACTTTTGGTCAACATGTCTCGAATCGTTTAAAATACTAACATTAGTACTACGGGAGACTAAGTGAAGTCTAATGGGCCTACATTGGTTAGTGAGTGACTTTTATATACGTGATATGGTTATTATCTTGGTTTTGTATTTAATGTCTTTTGTGGATGTCACTTGATTTTATAAAATGTGATTTGATTGTGTATTAAAAACATTTATGAAATGTGATTTGATGTGCATAATTGAAATGTGGTTTGATTTGCATGATTGATATGATGTGATGAAATGTGAGGGCTAGTAGTAGACCGTTAACCCATTGCCATGGGGTTTGTTGCTTCGAAGCTTGTTTCATATCCCATTTCATTGCTTCATTTCTCACTTCATTGATCCGTTCTAAATTTAGTACTTGTGCTTTGTTCAATTCGTTGAGCCTTTGTAAATTGAGTAACTTGATTCATATCTTGTTTCTTCGAGCCGTTGTTATGTTCCTCAGACTTTCGCTCGGTTCCGTTGAGTGATCTGAAACTAGGTTCCGCTGGGGTTCCGTTGCATGGTCTAGTTCCCTGCTCCGTCTGGATTCCATTGAGTGGTTCGTAATCGTATCCTGCCTTAGATTTCATTGAATGCTTTGATATCCATTGTACTCCATGATTCCGTTGAGTGGTCCGGAATCATATCCACTCAGATTTCGTTGAGAGGTTTGGAATCCCTTCCGGAATCGTATCCTGGTTTGGATTCCGTTGAGTGGTCCGGAATCCTGCTTGGTATTTTGGTTCTGTTGAGTGGTCCAGAACCCGATGTTGTTGGATTTCATTGAGTGGTCTGAAATCCCATTCTTCAGAGATGTAGGCTTCGGCCGAACTGTGTCGCTCTAGCCTTGCATTTTAGTGCATTGTATATGTTATTGATTGATATGATTGTGGAATAGTGTTGGGACGCATATATGTGTGAATGGTATACCTATGTGAATGGCAAGATAACAATTGTTGTTCGGCTTATGGTTTATATGTAGTGTGGTACTTCATGTTTTCTGATAGAAGTATTTTACAAAAGGTTTAGAGTTTAACAAATGGTGAACCACGAATGGCTTGATCCCTTTTTAGGGTATGTAGGCAGTCTAATGAGGAGGTTAGACGCAGCCATAAGGTATACGAAAATTTCTACGCAATTCGAATCTTGAGTTGTGCTTCGTACATATTCCGGAGGCGGGGTAGGTTAGAGATATGGATACTTGATGAAGTCACGTGTCGATCCTGGACGTATGTCGGGCTCGAGGCATGACAGTTCGTTTACAAATCAAAACGAAATGCTATCAAAAGAAAATGTTTAAGATGTTGAAAATACAAAACTGGATTAGGCAACCATATCTTTTATCGGTAACTAAACGAATAATTTAGAATGATACAAACCCTATTCTAGCTCATCTGACTGCTCTCTCATCCTTAGCTCTGTAGTTCAAAGGTTGAGTAGCCAACTTTGGAGAAGTCGTCAAACAATCACCATCCGTAGATTGAGAATACCCTACGTTCACATTGCACAAAATTATATAAAAAAGGGGACAAATTAACATATTTAAAGTATTAAGATGCAAACATTTTAAAGATAAATTAAGCAAAAAAATGAATGAATCCAATGAAAATACAAAAGGAAAAGGAATTAAAGAAAAATTACACTTTAAATATTTCAAATTAGTGATTAATCAACCAGTTAGTTAGTCTCAATGATCTAACATACTAGGGACATCATACAAAAAATCAAATAAACCCCGTAAACTCTCAACTCCTCAACTCCATCACTCTACCACCACTGTTTCTAATTCACCTCTCCTTCAAGCTTTTTTATTACAAATTTATAATTGAATAGTCCATTTGGAATCATATATACACAGGCAGAGAAGCAAAAACTAAACTCCCACCACATAAATTAATCAGTAACCAAACAAAGCAAAATTCTTGGAGACCATAACAAACCCAATTGAATTTTCATGCAAGTTATTGTAATTGGAAAAAAAAACATATATTTAAGTGCCTAGAATTTAAGCTTTACACCATATTCTGTTCTTCTAAATGTACAGTTCTTTGGCCTTTAGGTAGTTTCTGTGGCTTACGATCAAAAGTTATACTTACAAAAAGTAAAATAGTCGATTGTAGACATTGTATTGCATAATATGCCTACTTCATATAATTGCCAATAAAGGAACAATTCGTTTCTTTACTGACATTAAAAGGAACATCAATTCCATATAATGTCTGTTGCTTTCATTCTCAAGCACACACCACAGATAAGACTAACGAAGAATTCAACACTTCAGTGAACTAATCAATGTCATTTTATATTTACTAATTACTATAACTCAAAAACGCTGAATTAATTGTCTTCAACTTTTTTCTCAATTCTCTATACAACCAATCATAACAAAAGAAGGAAGAGGATGATGCTTACCTCTTTATCATTGATCACATGCATCTCTTTGATTAGTCTATTATCTCCCCATGCTACTCAAATTACTGAACAAAGGTATCTTTGACCAGATAAACAACAGAAACACTGCACAAAGACATAAGCAAAATTTGATGAAAACCCACCAATATTCCAAAGCATAACAAAGTTAGAAGCCGTTAACGAAGTCCATTGAGCATCAAAATTCACCAAAATTCATATAAATTTTTGTTAAAATCTTAAAACCCCAATCCCATGATATTTAAAAAATAAATAAATAAATAAAAAATCTGGGCAGCAAAACACTATCAAACTAACATGAACAAAGAAATTGCTAATAACAACAAACGGGGAAAATTACAAAACTTGGGTATTGCCCAAAACCCCCATCATGTTCTCAATTCCAACAAAGTCCATTGAGGATCAAAATTGCAAAAGAAAACCGTACAAAGATGAATAAGTCATACATATTTTGACACACCCCGACCTAGAATGTCCATTAGGACTCCGAATCGAGTTGTGTTGGCCGACACCTGGAAGGTGACGAAGCCATAAAGTGTGATAATGTGTAAACTATGAATAAATTTAAAAAACCTAAAAGTGTCTCAATACACGAGTGCACGGTGAGCGGGTATGGACCCGTTCACATGTGATATAGAGCATAAGTAAAGTACAGCAAGGTAAGATAATGATTATACCATCATAAGAACCCACCTGTACTGAGAAGTGCTACGAATCCTCGTCGATACGGAAACTTTGCTACTAGAACCTGGAGGGGCGCAAAACAGAAAATGTGAGTGGGCGAAAATAAGCTTTTCAAAACCATTTCACTTGTCAAAAATAATAACCCATCGTCGTAGAACCTGAATAATTTCCCATAAAATAGAATACATATCTATATCGAGACCATACTCGGAATAGCAAAATCCACATGTATGCCATGCCCAATATCTCAACATAATGAAATAAGTAAATCAGGTGAAATAAATCCATGAAAAGTAATATGTCAACCCGATCTACCTATTGTGGCATGTACGATTGAACCTATAGTTCATCAAGTATCCCTGCACAAGAGTCGGAACCACCTCTAGTGGTCTGTACGACAGGCTAGGTGTAAATAAATACACTCAAGTGCTACGATCACGTGAAGGCTGTGCGAAGTATAGCAAGTCACCTACGATTCGGAACCACCTAATGTGGTTTGTACGACAGGCTGGCACCTGACTTGGATCCAAGTTGAGCATGTGGTGTGGGAGGTGAACGACCACGTGAAGGCTAGGCCCTGGCCTCGGGTGGAGCACTAACACTGGGGTGCAGGACAATGAATTCTACGCACATCAATTAATCACCAACTACTATATAATCATACCAACAATGTTTACTCACCTGAACTTACCTGCGCCTCCGTAGGATCATTTGGTATAACCACTTTAACACCCCAAAATTCTTAGTTAGAAATAAACCTGGTGATAGGCCAAAATAAAACCTTGATTAATCTTTATGCTGTTATCCCTCATAAATTTCTATCCTTAAACAAATCAAGTACCATGTTAAATTTGGGTTGTTTTATGGCTACATCTAACTGTCTTGTTAGACTGCCTATGTACCCTCGAACGGGATCAAGTCATTCGTAGTTCACCCTAGTACTTCAAAGCATTCATAGTAATAATATGCACGTAATATGCATATGAGTATGCCATAAAGCAGTCTAAACTCAACCATATCATAGTATTTTAAAAAAAAAAATATATATATA
>JADOBS010302330.1:0-13876 GCA_015708375.1 Cydonia oblonga | reverse complement strand
GGGCCAGAGAAGCAATGCGCCTCGGGCCAGGATGTGACAATTAAATTGTCGCATCCCGGCCCGGGGTCTACCACATCCCAGGCCCGCTCCACCACCGTAGCACGATATTGTCCGCTTTGGGCCCCGACCACGCCCTCACGGTTTTGGTTTTAGGAACTCACACGAGAACTTCCCAGTGGGTCACCCATCATAGGAGTACTCTCGTGCGCTACTCGCTTAACTTCGGAGTTCTGATGAACTCTGAAGCCAGTAAGCTCCCAAAAGGTTTCATGCCAGGTAGGGATGGGAATATACCTTTAAGGATCACTCCCCTGGGCAATGTGGGATCTAACAATCCATCCCCTCAGGGGCCCGACATCCTCGTCGGCACACTTCCGAACAGGGATTGGCTTTGATACCAAATTGTCGCATCCTCGCCCGGAGTCCACCACATCACAGGCCCGCTCCACCACCATAGCACAATATTGTCCACTTCGGGCCCCGACTACGCCCTCACGGTTTTGGTTCTGAGAACTCACACGAGAACTTCCCAGTGGGTCACCCATCATAGGAGTACTCTCGTACGATACTCGCTTAACTTCGGAGTTCCGATGAACTCTGAAGCCAGTGAGCTCCCAAAAAGCCTCATGCTAGGTAGGGATGGGAATATACATTTAAGGATCACTTCCCTAGGCTTCCTGGGCCCGCTCCACCACCGTAGCACGATATTGTCCGTTTTGGGCCCCGACCATGCCCTCACGATTTTGTTTCTGGGAACTTACACGAGAACTTTCCAGTGGGTCACCCATCATGGGATTGCTCTCGCACGTTACTCGCTTAACTTCAGAGTTCCAACGGAACCCGAAGCCAGTGAGCTCCCAAAGGCCTCGCGCTAGGTAGGGATATGAATATACATTTAAAGATCACTCCCCTGTGCGATCTGGGATGTGACAATTTGGTATCAGAGCTTAACCTTGGCCGTGGTGTGCCGACGAGGACGTCGGGCCCCTAAGGGGGGTGGATTGTAACATTCCACATGGCCCAGGGGAGTGATCCTTAAATGTATATTCCCATCCCTACCTAGCACGAGGCCTTTTGGGAGCTCACTGGCTTCGGGTTCCATGGGAACTTCGAAGTTAAGCGAGTAGCGCGCGAGAATACTCCTATGGTGGGTGACCTACTGGGAAGTTCTCGTGTGAGTTTCCAGAAACAAAACCGCGAGGGAGTGGTCGGGGCCCAAAGCGGACAATATCGTGCTACGGTGGTGGAGCGGGCCTGGGAAGTGATCTGCCCCGGGCCGGGACGTGACAGATTGGTATCAGAGCCTAACCCTGGCCGTGGTGTGCCGACGAGGACGTCGGGCCCCTAAGGGGGATGGATTGTGACATCCCACATCGCCCATGGGAGTGATCCTTAAATGTATATTCATATCCCTACCTAGCACGAGGCTTTTTGGGAGCTCACTGGTTTCGGGTTCTGTTGGAACTCCAAAGTTAAGCGAGTAGTGCGCGAGAGCAATCCCATGATGGGTGACCCACTGGGAAGTTCTCGTGTGAGTTCCCAGAAACAAAACCGTGAAGGCATGGTCGGGGCCCAAAGTGAACAATATCGTGCTACGATGGTGGAGTGGGCCCGGGAAGTGATCCGTCCTGGACGAAGATGTGACACAAAAGGCTAGTCTATATATATATATATAAAGTGAGCACCCAAAATGACGAAACATTCAAAATACTATAAATTGTCCTTTAAAAATTTCAAAAATTACAATTGAACCAAAAAATTAAAATAATTCACCACGTTTTAATTTTTAGTGAATTTAAATTTAAAACTTTAGAAAAAGAAACAAAAACTCCCACGTTAGTGGGTGGTTAGGTTTCATGGTTTTGCTTTATTTCTTTCTTTTTAATAATTTTTTAATAAAAATAAAAATTAGTTTTTCAAATAAAAAAATATAAAAAGGCAAACTGCCTAGTCATTGTAACATTCCAATCCAACAATACATTACTATGTGAAGAAATATGTCATGTGGTGAAAATTTTCCGTCCATCTAAGTCATTCTCGTATATTACCACTTAATACTATGATATAATGATATTTCTCTTCATTGGTAAGTAAGAAGTTTTAGGTTTGATTCTCGTCAAAAGCAAATTTGAACCAATTTAAAAAAAAAAAAAGAAGTCAGTTCTCTCATATATTATACAAAGCCCAATTATACATAATATAACGAAATGAACAAGGCACCCCAAAGGTCGCCCCCTTTTTAGAACACGCGCATTTCTTACCAAATTAGCAAATAACATATACCCGCCTGTCTCTACAGATTTGAGAGTCGGAACGAAGTGTGCCTTCCCGTGCACTCTGCTCTCTCTCTCTCTCTCTCTCTGCAACTGCCTCCCTCACCTTATCCCTTCACTCTTCCACCTCCCTTCTTCAAAATTCCCGCGCCATGGCCGAAGATTCCAGAGCCATTGTATCATGGCGGAGCATCCCGAGCCTCAACGCCTCCCTCTGCGCCCTCACCGACGCCGCGGACCACCACGAACCGCTGTGGACGACCGCGCAGCTCAGCTTCAGCAGCGGCGGCGGTACTCGGTGCAATTTCGCCTGCATTTCGGAGGCGGAAAGGGGAGAGCAGAGGAACGAGTTTTCGCCGACCTCGGCTCAGCTGTTGAAGCATCCGTTGGCTATTCTGGCATGCGTGCCCAAAGACGTTGCTCTATTTGCCGCCGGAGCCGTCGCTGGAGCCGCCGCTAAGAGCGTCACGGCTCCGCTCGACCGCATCAAGATTCTTATGCAGGTGCTCTTAACTCTCTCTCTCTCTCTCTCTCTCTCTCTAACCTCTAATTTTATTACATTTCCCACAATTTTATTACCCGATATGCTTCCGTACGGCGTCGTATGCAAGAGATTGTGCCGCCCTTTGCCTTTTGCTTTCTGGTTTCGGTGAAAATACAGATAGAATGTTCAAAATTTGTTGCTTCTGGGAAATTAAAGAAGGCATTCGTTACCAAATTTAGAATTTTTATTTGCATTTGTGAATTTTGGAAGTAGCTGATTTGAGAAAATAGCATAGAACAGAATACATTACTCTGGAATTTTCAAAAGTAATTCTGGGTGGTTGCTTTTGCTGCAAGGAAGGCAAAGATTTCTGATTGCGGGGAGAAAAATTCAATATTTTATTTGTTATTCTGTTAATTGCATTGTGGTTAAGGGCCGTAAATTAGTAGCAAATCGTATTCTTCACTATTTCTTTCGATCTAAATCAAGTAGTAGCTTAATTGGAAATGTTCAGTACTCGAAAATATGTTCACATCTTTGCAGACTCATGGCGTGCGAGTTGGGCAACAAAGCGCTAAGAAGGCTATCAGTTTTGTCGAGGTATGTTATGGTTGGTCCGGACGATCCTCTGGCTCTGCCCAGCTTTTAAAACCTCATAAATTATATGCATTTGTCTTACAGTCATGCATTCAGCTCCATTGCCTGCTCGCTAATTTCGCATATTGTGGTTTTGTGGCTTACATAATGTAGATTTAAGATCTTTTCAAGAGTTGCATAGTTTGTGGTCTTTCAATTTTTTTTTTACTTTATTATTGACATATCTTTTAGAAGCATTTGACATTATCCTGTATGATCACCTCCTCATGTTTAATGTCGGGTCATACCCTGCAGGCTATAACAATGATAGGGAAGGAAGAAGGGATTAAAGGGTACTGGAAAGGCAACCTTCCTCAGGTTCTTTGCTGATTAAATTTCCCATTTTGTTATATTACTTTCCCATGCTCTACGGAAGGGGTTTGCTTGAGTTGCATTTAATTTTTGAAAATTCTTTTGATTGTTTAGGTGATACGGATTCTCCCTTACAGTGCTGTCCAGCTTTTTGCTTATGAAGCTTATAAGGTAATAGTGAAACCCTCTTTACGAAAATGTTTGTATAACATTCCATGTATTCAGAACTTAAAGCTTCTTTTTTAATTTGATTTTGAAGCAACTCTTTAGGGGCAAAGATGGTGAGCTATCTCTTCTAGGAAGACTTGCAGCAGGTGCTTGTGCTGGCATGACATCCACCTTTGTGAGTAATACATTTATGGTCATTTGTGGTACTGCGACATTTTTATTTGATGAGCCTTTTCGTGTTATCGTAAACCTGTTTGTCAGGGTAGTAGTCCATGGAACATGTAAACCTTGTATTTTACTTCTAAAGTCTAGTCTATGAGTAGTCTTTAATATTGTTGGTTTTTTTATCTACCTTTTTTCGTTACCTGTTATGTCGAACTATTCAAAGATGTACTATTTTCCTGCTTGTAGGTAACATACCCATTGGATGTTCTGAGGTTGCGCCTAGCAGTTGAACCAGGGTACCGAACTATGTCTGAGGTATGACTGACCTGATAGTGTAATTTATAAATAGCTGCCATTATCTTCATGAAAGATGAATTTTGAAGTGTTGTTTCCAGATTGCCTTAAACATGCTAAAAGAGGAAGGAGTTGCATCCTTCTACTATGGTCTCGGACCTTCTCTGATTGGAATTGCTCCATATATTGCTGTGAACTTTTGCATTTTTGACTTGTGAGTCCACTCGTACTTCATTCTTTGTCACAACAAGGACAATACAATAATGCATTCTATGTTTGTTATAGTTGTCTTTGGATTGCAGGGTGAAGAAGTCTCTACCAGAGGATTTTCAAAAGAAAGCTGAAGCATCTCTATTAACAGGTTTGGTGTCAGCTTCCCTTGCCACACTCACATGTTATCCTTTAGATACTGTGAGAAGACAGATGCAAATGAAGGGCACACCTTACAAGACGGTTTTGGATGCCATTCCAGGTAAAACCATGGTGTTAAATATTTTTACCATCTGGCACTGAGATACAAGTGACGCATGGT
Source organism: Cydonia oblonga (assembly GCA_015708375.1). Classification (NCBI taxonomy): domain Eukaryota; kingdom Viridiplantae; phylum Streptophyta; class Magnoliopsida; order Rosales; family Rosaceae; genus Cydonia; species Cydonia oblonga. The sequence goes on along the minus strand of JADOBS010302330.1, from coordinate 9,012 downwards.
GTTAAATACTTTTACACATGTTATCTTATTAACGGGTTTGTATGTGTGTGTTGGACTCAAGTTATGGTATATTGAAAAATTTTATTATCTCGTTCTTCGCTTCTGTCTCAGTTTGTAATGAAGTTACATTTTTATTTTTAGGTCCATAGTCAAAGTCATTGATCTGAGTTGATGTTGCTTGTGCAGGTATTGTGGAGCGTGATGGACTTGTAGGCTTATATAGGGGTTTCTTGCCTAATGCTTTGAAAACTTTACCGAACAGCAGGTTCCATGCACACCCTGTCTATTTTTTCCCTCTCGCATTATGTTAAAAGTATATGTCGAATGATCTCATTCCTAAGCGCAATTTTGGTAATTGTTCCATGCTTGGGGATCTATGGGTGCTTCAAGCCTCGTACTGTATTAGCTGATGAAATCTCTTTCTTTCAACTGCAGCATTAGGCTCACTACTTACGACATGGTCAAGCGTCTCATTTCCACCAGCCAAAAAGAGTTTCAGAGAATTGTGGAGGAAAATCGCAGTAAACACCATTAAAAGGCTGTCAGTTGAACAGTCCGACATTTTGTGCTACTGTATTGTATTTGGTTCACCAAACTACACGAGTACTAGGAGACTTAACCTTCACCAAATTTTGTTCCCGACATCATATGGGACTTGTATTAGTGAGGACTGAGCTGCCCTGTGAATGCTTTGTCCCGAGGTTCTATTTTTGTAGCACAATCATTAGTTCTAGTTCTAGTTAGGTTGCCTATTTTTTGTGGAATTTTGTATTACACCTGGCTATGCAGTGAGTTTGAGATTATGTTAGGTAGAAACCCTTGTTGTAATGTAATCGCTACAGGTAATGGAAGCTGTTCTGATTATAATTTTCATGTAGTATTTCTTTTCTTGGCTCAGTTCTATCAGAATTGAACACACAATATTATCTATCAGAATTGAACACATAATATTATAACACGTGAATAACAACTCAACATGTCTATGACACTTAGTTTATAAATTTTATGACTGCTGAAAAATGTGTCTAGGCAAGTATTACGAGGCAAAAAACTTGTTTCCGTTGCATCAATCTCCAAGTTATATGCATCACATGTAGGAGAGAGATTTCCCTAGCTCCTTGGATGCCGCATTAGTATTCCAGTCTAATGATGCAGAAGTTTTGTGACAATACATTGAGGGTATGTGTTAGGAGAAATAGCATGAAACGAGAACTCAAAGTGGCAGTATTTTAAATTAATCACACAACTTTGACAAAAAAAAATAAAAAAATTAATCAGACACCTTGTTGGTATCATAAGTTAAAAACTCCAAATTAATTCTTGGTCCAACTTAGAAGCAGGAGTAAGAGTAGGTCGAATTTCACGCTAATTTTTTCAATCTATTTCTATCATTTTCTTGTCAATGAGAAAATGGTTGTGCCAATCCCTCCTCTATACTCATTAGATTCACCAATATCATCTCAAATATTCTTCAAGTAGCACTATCCTTTCTTATCAAAGTGGTTAATTTTTGGCGTAGTAACATTAGTGTTGGCCTAAGGTGTGGAAATCTAGGATGGGGTTTCACGGCATCTTCCCGTAACTCTTGGGATTAATTTTCTGCAGCCTCTGTGCTGATTTGGTATCCTTCTTGGATCTGTCTCCAAGTTGAGTTGTAAGCAAAAGTTATTTCAATTCATGGGCTAAGTGCAAGTGTAATGACCCGTCCCGAATTTTACGAGTCAGAAGGGCAGTTTTGTAATTTCACTTTGGTTGGGAGATATTTTGAAATGTTGCTTTTGGTCTTATGTGGTGTGCCTAGTGGAGCCCACCCTCCTTTTTGGTTCCTCAACTCACTTCTTCTCCTTCTCTCATTTTTCCTTCCTGCGTACACTGTCTCTCTCTCTCTTCCCTCACCTTTCTCTCCCATTTCTCTTAGCTTCCATAGTCCTCTCTCCTCTGCAACTCCTCATCCTCCTCCCCAAGCTCAACAACGACAACCACATACCTTCAAACTGGATGAGGAGACCTCGATAACCCCATAACATACGTGGAACTCCACAGTGATGGTGTCACTGTTCATTTCCTTCCCCGGCGAGCTCCAACGTAGTTTGTGGATTTTCCGACGTTGTAAGTTCCTAAAAACTTTTGGGATATGTTTTAAGGTTAGGTCGCAGCTTGTTTTAAGTTGTTTAAGCTCGTTGGACGTTGAAATAACTTGGAATAAGCTTTCCCTAGTTTTCCGGCGAGGACCACCACTTTCGAGGTATTTTCCGATCAAACCACGATGAGTTAACCGTCGTGCAAGGTACCATTCTCTTCGCCTCGTCGAGAATTATGATTTTTGTTTTTGAATCACTTGATTTCATTGAGTATTGAAAAAGTTGTGAACGTTTAAAGTTTACCCAGTTTCCTGCGAGTTTCTAAGTTTTCCCGTTGACCTTGACCGTTGACCCGCCAACGTTGACTTTTGGGTTGACTTTTTCAAGTTTCGGTCGGGACCCCTCCTAGACTAATTTCGACGTCCTGATTCTAAATCCACACTCTGTTTTCCCAAATTCAATCGTTATAGTATAATTTTATTAATTGGTCCCTTTATGTGCTTAGGTGCGTTTGTTAGTGGTGTTTCCGTCTTCTCTAGTTTGCACGGCTCTTTGACGATAGAGTAAGGTGAGTGGACCCCTTCCAAAATGCATGATTTTATTACTAGAAATTCATACGTGAAAAGCATGATTTATGACTACGTTTTATGAAACGTTTATGAGTAAATCGGATTTACGCTTTATGAATTATCATGTTTTATCGAATAACTGTTTACTGAGATATTTATGATATGATGTTTAAGCTATTGAGCTCCGATGAGACATATATTTTGGAAAGATTATGTTCATGATTTTATGTGCTTACTTAATGGTTATCCATACTATGAGCCTACGGGCGATTGAAACTTATATTTGGCTTTGGTTGGAAGATATTTATATTTGGCTTTGGTTGGAAGATATTTATATTTGGCTTCCGTTGGGTGATGTAGTGGCTTCGGTCGGTAGATATTTATATTTGGCTTCTGTCAGGTGATGTAGTGGCTTCGGTTGATTATGATAACACTACTAAGCACATTATATATGATATATATTTTATGAAATGTTTTATGGCATGCTAGGGTTTTTGGAAAACCTATTACTTATTATGCTATATTGAGTTTTCTAAACTGGAGGTTAGTACATTGAAGAATAACTGTTTTAGTATTACTTATATATAAACTTGGTACACTCATATTTTGTTTTGCGCTCTCTCAGGGCTTAGAATCGAGGCGTACAATCTCAGCGTCAAGGCGCTCCCGCATCAGTAGCTTTGAGTCATCTCGGTGTAGGACCCATTCATTTGTTTGTACATTTGTATAGTATTCATTCTTCAATGTTCTAGTTTAGCTGTATGCTCTGAACACATTCCACAAATTGCTTATTCATTATAGTTAAATTTACAAGTTTTATTTATGTTCGTTCTTTCTTCATTGTTCTCATGCATGTTAGTATGGCATCGTCACCTTCGAGTGTTGGCTAACACGTGCCTACCTTGGTGTTTGGAGGATATCAGGGTCGAGCGTGTCAACAAACTTCTCTTGTGCTTCATCGTGAGTGTGGAAGAATAAGAACTTGACTGCTTGAACATTACCCTTGAGGATAGTCTTAACCTTGGGGAAAGGTTTGATAACACCATACATCTTGTGGGTAGACTCATTGTTAACCATGATCCATCCCAAATTGTGGTGAAGGAGGTTCTCCGTTCTGCTTGGAACAAGATAGGGGTTGCTCAGGTTCTTCATGGGAAAGCCAACGTATATGCTATCACGAATGAGGAAAAGGTTATCGTCAAGAGGTTTCAGGAAGGAAACTCCTGGTTCATCAGGGACTATACTTTCTCGATGAAATTATGGCCGTCATTTCATTCTCTTTATGACATCGAAGCTAATTGGGCTATCTATTGGGTCCAAGCGCACGACATTCCAAGGAACTACTGCACTATGAAGAACGCTAGAAGCTTGGGGTCCAAAATGGAGGAAATTTTAGAGGTTGATGACCCTCTTGAGGTTGGGTTCAATGGGTTTCTTCGATTGAGAGTTGATTTTGATACCTCTAAACCTTTGATCACCAGTTTCTATGTGTCGTGTCCCAAGCTTGGGTCATGTAGCATCCGGCTACAATATGAAGGTCTCAAGATTTTCTGCTATAGGTGCGGTTAACAAGGCCACTCAAGGGATTTCCTTGTCAAACGCCCATTTTTCCGTCTAGCGATAGCCGGTTCAATTAATCATTACATGTTGAAGGTGATTCTTGGGCGAGCTTACTTATGTTTTCTACTTCGAGGCCTATTGTCAAGTCTGGTGCCAACGAACGCCATTGGAGACGTAAATGGGAAATCGGCGTTAAGGGATTTTATGGTTTGCCAAATGGCGATATGGATATTCTAGCAATTGTTTTCCTGGATCTGCAGGCCAGACGGGAACAATCTGTGATGGTTGGGTACATGGACAATCTGATGGTTGTCAGTCCTGCCAACCATTTGACTGCTGACACTTTACCCCATCCCCACGATTCATTTGCTTTGTCAGAGTCGAGCACGTATCCTTTCCCAACCACACGATCCGATTTGCACCCAAACTGTAATCACACGTGGTACCTAGATAGTTACAGAACCCTGTTCTCCAATGACAAACTGTTAATTGTTGTTAACGAGCTTTCTCTGAAGAAAAATTGGTGTGACCTTAATAAGCTCATTCTATGGACTTTAAAGGATATGAATGGGCTCCTGTTGGCTTCGGATCATGTTCGGGCCAGTCCTACTAAGTTCATTCAGCCGAAGACTATTTTCCACCTGGCATGAATTTACTATGTATCAATGACTCTGAACTTAAACAAGCATCCAAATTGGTTGAGCAATCCAACGGTGGAGATGGAGAGTCGTGTCTGGTCTCTCATCCGGCCAAAAATTCTCGACTTTCTTTCAACCCAACAAGAGGATGTCCCCTTCACCTTTCGTGGCTCCAAACCTAAAGGTGGTGGACGTTTGGGTGATGACTCTCCTCGTCCAAGGGCAGACCATGAATGTGAGAATTTGAATTTTGTTGATCTATACGAGGTTATTATTAGCCCATCCAAAGAGATGGGAGAGGCTGAGGAATGGGGCTTCCTGGGCAAAAACAGGCGTGGCCCTCCATTTCATCGACGGTGGTTAACTGGGTGAACTACGCCGTTAACCATGAAAACCCTATTTTGGATCTGCCGGAGGCTTAGGAACCCCTGGAAAGTTCAAGCGATGCAAGGTATCATCAGGCAGCAAAATCCCAATATGGTTTTCCTATGTGAAACCAAATCATCGAGTTCTTTAATTTTGTCTTTGAAATTCAAGCTGAGATTTGACAAAATTTTCTGTGTCGAGTCTCAGGGCAGCGCGAGAGGCCTTTGTTTACTCTGGAACTCTAACATTGATTTAAGGGTGCTTTCCGCTTTGGATAATCATATCAATTAGGAGATCGGGAGTATCAATGACCCTCTTCATTAGAGATTCATTGGTTTTTATGGCAACCCTGTAACGGCTGATCGGTCAATCACTTGGAATCTTCTTCGTTCATTAGCAACCTCTAGCTTCCTTCCTTGGGTTGTGGGATAAGATTTCAACAAGCACCTTAACGTTAATGAGAATGAGGGCAGCCCAACCATGTCAATCAACCAGATTATTGATTTCAGGTCGACGATATCAGATTGCAATCTTCGGGACCTTGGTTTTTCCTGGAATCAATTCACCTAGATAACCACACATTCAAAAGGTATAAACGAGCGATTAAATTGGGTTTTGGCATCCCCGCATTAGATTTCTTTATTCAGTAATGCCTCAGTACACCATTTGGATCCTGCGAAATCTGATCATGTTCCTATTATCTTCTCCATGGATGAGAAGCCCGCTTATAGGAGAAAATGTCGACATGGATTCAACTTCGAGGAGGTTTGGGCCTCACATGAGGAGTGTGAGAATGATATAAGGGAATCGTGGAATTCTCTCGTGGCCGAGATGCCTATGTTCTAGGTTGTCCATAAAATCAAGGCCACTAGAGTTGCCATTCTTAAGTGGCAACATGTGGTTTTTAATGGGCTACACGAGGAGATAAACGGGATCCGCTCGAAGCTCAGCTTTATCCTTGCTCAACCTTTATCGAAGACGGCCTTAGCAGAGATGGTGTTTTTCTATGGAGCGACTGGATGTCTTATTGGGCCAAGAAGAGACCTATTGGAGCCAAATGTCTCAGTCCTTATGGTTGCGACAAAGGGATATGAACACCAGATTTTTTCATCAACGGGCTAAAAACCACAAGTCCAAAAACTTTATCAAATGGCTGTCTAACAGGAATGGAACATGGCGTTCTGATGATAGAGTCATTGAGACTACAGTCTTGAACTATTTTGAGGATTTATTCAAAGCCAATCCATCGGGGGGTGGCGAGGAAGTTCTCCAGACTATCGACCATCGGGTAAATCTTGATATAAATCTTAGCTTGGAGATGCATGTATCGGCTGAAGAAGTTCAGGAGGCTCTATTCAATATGCATCATTCGACGGCGTTGGGTCCCGATGGAATGTCTCATTTCTTCTTCCAATGGTTTTGGTCTATCATCAGATCGAATGTGACAGTTGCTATCCAATGTCTCTTCTACTCAGGCAGATTACTAAAGCAGAAAAATTACATCTATGTTTGCCTCATCCCCAAAGTGAAAGCTCCCAAAGATATTACCCAGTTCAGGCCTATAAGTCTCTGCAACGTTTTATTTAAGATTGCCTCTAAGGTTATGGTGAATCGGCTAAAGGGGATCCTTACCCACATCATCTCCTCTGCACAGAGCGCGTTCGCTCCGGGTAGACTTATCTCGGATAACTCTTTACTAGCTTCAGAGATCTCCCATTTTCTCTTTAAGCGTATTCGGGGAAAAAAAAAGTTTCTTATCTTTAAAGTTGGACATTAGCAAGGCATACGACAAAATTGAATAGTTACCTTCGATGTATTCTAATTTGTATGGGGTTCTCATCGAAATAGATTGCCCTGGTGATGGAATTCATTTGCTCGGTCTCTTATTCTTTTGTTATCAACTTTCTAAAGGCTACCTCATCCCTTCTCGCGGACTTCGACAAAATTAAAGATTAACTTTTTAGAGGCTACTTCCTCCCCTCTCGCGGACTTTGACATGTGATCCCATTTCTCCCTATCTATTCCTGCTTTGCGCGGAAGGCATGTCCGCTCTTATTGCCCAAATGGAGGCGAAAGGTAGCGCCCTAAGTGTGAATCACCTGCTATTCGCAGATGATAGCCCCTTATTTTGTTAGGCTAACGTGTCTGAATGCCATCAGATTTATGAGATTCTCACTTCTTACGAAAGTGCATCAAGTTAGAAAGTTAATCTTCAGAAAAGTGAGGTATGTTTTATTCGTACTATTAAATGCCCTCTGCAATCTAGGTTAGTTGCCCTATTAGGTGTTCAGGGGGTTGACCGACACACTATGTATCTGGGTATGCCGACCTTTGTGGGAAGAAACAAAAGTCATTATTTTGTGGACATCAAAGAGCATATTTGGAAGATGCTCCAAAGTTTGAAAGGGAAGGTTTTAAGTGCTACCGGTAAAGAACTACTTATCAAGTCTGTTGTGCTTGCCATTCCTTTATACACAATGAACTGCTATCTTTTGCCTAAGTACTATTGCGAGGACTTAAACTGATTAATTGCTTTCTTCTGGTGGAACGATATTGAGGGAGGGAAAAGAATCCATTGACTTTCATGAGATAAGCTCCGCATCTCGAAAGTTGACGGCGGCTTGGGTTTGCGGAATCTTTATGCATTCAATCTCAACCTCTTAGCCAAACAAGGATGGAGGATTCTCTTGCATCCCAACTTTCTGGTTTTGAGGGTTTTAAAGGCTTAGTACTTTCCCAACGTCCCTTTCCTTGAGGCCTTGGTGAATGCGGATGCCTCTTATTTCTGGAATAACATCTGTGCAGCTCAAAATATTATATCTCTAGGATCCAGGTGGCAAATGGGTAGTGGAGCTTCGTTGAAAATATGGGAAAATTCATGGATTCTTTTGCCAGCTCGCTTTCGAATTTTTACTCCTAAACTTGTTGCCTCGCCTCTTTGGATTGTCAACGAACTGATTAACCCTATCTCTAGATTGTGAAAGTCTGATTTGGTGTCTTCCCTATTCTCCGAGTTGGAAGTCAACGTTATTCGAGCTATCCCACTGAGTTTCCGCAGCTCCGATGATCTTTTAACCTGGCAATTTGAGAATGATGGAAGATTTACGATTATGAGTGCCTACCATCTTGCGAGAGAGTAGGTATATCTAAGCAGCTTGGGATCTTCTTCCTCCTCCAATCCTAACTGTAGCTCTATTTTTTAAACCAAGATTTGGCATGCCAATGTGCCTCCAAAGGTCAGAGTTTGCTTGAGGCATCTCTGCAACAACATCATCCCTACTAAAGTGAACCTCACCAAGCGCCATATCACGACTGATCTAATGTGCGTGATGTGCAACCACCCAAATGAATCAATCCTCCATTTATTGAAGGATTGCCTCTTCGCTAAATGCACTTAGTTATCTTCTCACTTTGGTGGTTTGTTACGGAGATCCTCCTTCTCATCGTTCCTCTTTTGGGCCATGGAAATCGTGGAGCTTATCAAACCAGCCCTTTTTGAATCCCTCATGATGATATGTTGGGCTCTTTGGGACGATAGGAATGAGAAGTTATAGAATAACAAATGCGATTCATTGGATGTTATTGTGGCTCGAACAACTCAGTGGTGGCAATATTTTGTGTCGGCTAATGGAATGATGTCTCCTAGCTTTTCCTATCATGCTCCGGGAAAATGGCGCTTCCCTCTATTGGGACGTCTTAAACTCAACATCAACAACTCTTGGAATAGTGAGAAGCACTATGGGGGTTATGGCTTAATAATGCAAAATACGACATGAGGCTTTTTGGCTGCAAAGTGTG
>JADOBS010302329.1:0-13871 GCA_015708375.1 Cydonia oblonga | reverse complement strand
AAAACACTTTATTTACCCCCCCCCCCCCACACACACACACTTAAACTAAACAATGTCCTCAATGTTTCAAGCATAGACTCACACACAAGCAAACAAACAACACCACTAACAAACATGACAATAATGGCAAAGTAAACACAAAAAAGAGAAGGGGTTAAAGAACGCAAATCTGGTTGTTGGAGCTAGAATTGCATCGTCTCGTCGTTTGAACACATGGGTTGCCTCCCAAGAAGCGTTTGCTTTAACGTCTTCCAGCCGGACGATACCTTCATTTAAGCTTGAATAGGGCCAACGGCATGGAGGGGTATGTCCTCCACGACCTGCTCCTCAAAACTTCCATACATTGGATCTATGAATGGAAGGGGATAGTGATCCTTCCTGATTGTGGCGTTGAGCTTCCTGAAGTCCATGTAAACTCTCCCACCACCTTGAATTCGATTGGGGACCTGTACCAAAGAAGGTAACAACCTATTAGTTGAAATGGGAATAGAAATTGGAATATGTGGCTCACCAATGTACTGCAATAAAGTGGCAGCACTGTGAACAACTTCACTAGGGGTGTTCTCGGCCAAATTTGGTGCTTTGAGGGTAATGGCCGTGTGATCCTTATGTTCCTCTCCAATTCCCTCTTCGATGGTGGTTCTAGATACATCCTTCATGATTGGTGCTGCTGAACATTTCTGCCCTATATTCTTAATCACATCTATGGAAAAACAAGAACGAACGTCATTAGGATTCTCAATAGATTCAGAAACCTTAAATTAGTCATATCACCACCAAACTCCATAGTTACTGTTCCCTTGGCCACATCAATCTTGGTGTGGGCTGTTTTCATGAAAGGTCGTCCAAGTAAGATTTGCGATGGTGGAGAGTGAGTTGAGTCCTCCATGTCAAGCACATAGAAATCTGCAGGAAAAATCAAGTGGTCTACCTGCACCAAAACATCTTCCAAAACTCCTTTCGGATAAGCATTAGATCGATCAGCTAATTGAATAATGACACCATCATTTTTAAGCTCTCCTAGATTTATAGATGCATAAACAAAATATGGAATGGCATTAATGGAAGCACCTAAATCTAGCATAGTATGTTCAAACCTTGTATTACCAATTACACAAGGGATAGTGAAACTACCTGGATCTTTGCATTTCGGTGGCAGCTTTCTTTGTAACATTGCAGAGACATTTTCACTTACATGTACCACCTCTTTCTCTCGAATCTGTTTCCTTGTCGTACAAAGCTTTTTCAAAAACTTAGCATACTTTGGAATTTGCTTTATCACATCAAGGAGTGGAATATTGATGACGTGCACCTTCCTAAACGTCTCTAGGATGTGTTTTTCATCTTCTTCGTTCCTAACTTGCATAAATCTGTGAGGGAAAGGCACATTGGGTGGAATAGGGTTAGAATGAGTCAAATTTGGAACAACCTTACCTGAGTTGAACGGCATAGAAGTCTTAGGTGGTTGCATCAAGGGTTGTTCTACCCTTGTCGTGGCTTTTGCATCCTCTTCCTCCTCAATCAGCAGCTTCTCGTCATCCTTTCGACTTAATTTGGACGTTTTTGGTGTGGTTCCAACGTATTTGCCGCTTCTCAATGTGATAGCCTTGGCGGTTTCAAATCCCCCTTTTGGATTCAAAGTGGTTGAACTAGGCAGTTTGCCTTGTTCTCTAAACTATCCCATGAACTCCGCTACTTGCCCCATTTGCTTCTTCAATTCGTCCACCTCTTTAGCTTGATTTTGCATTTCTTTGGTTTGATTTTGTACTCCCTGCGTCAAAGAGGTGAGTAATTGAATAACTTTATCTTTATCCAAAGACATACCTGAATTAGGTTGAGCCGAATGTGGTTGGGGTTGCATTGGTGCGAATGGCCTTTGAAACATCCCAGGGGGTGGCTATCGAAATCCTCCTTGTTGTTGAGGTTGTTGAGATTCCCTCCACTTCATGTTTGGGTGATCTTTTTAGCCCGAATTGTAGGTATTGGAGAATGGGTCATTCCTTGGTTGATTTTGGCCTTAATAACCTATGGCATTGACACTTTCCCATCCCCCATTCTTTATCAATTGAGGGCATTGATCAGAAGGATGTCCTTGCATAGACCACACGCCACAAGTACTTATTCCTTGCATTTTGGATCCTTCAACAACCTGTGACACAAGAACAATGAGATTAGCCAATTAAGATTGAATTTCGGCCATTGAACTTACCTCATTAACTTGATGTTGCCGTGGGGTGTCCCTTTGTCCAATGCCTTCATATTGTTGTGCATTCAAGGCTCAATTTGCAATTAAGATCTTTGTAGCAATTAGGGTCTTGTCAACCAAAGCACCTCCCACTGAAGCATCACGCATTTGTCTCTCAATTGGAAGAAGTCCTTCGTAGAAATATTGAATTAAAAGCTCCTCCTTCATCTAATGTTGTGGGCAGGATGCAACTAACGTCTTGAAACGCTCATGATATGCTGGAAACGATTCTCCTTGGTTCTGTTAGATGCCACTAATCCTTTTCCTCAAAAGAATGATTGTTGAAGTTGGGAAAAATTTCTCTAGGAATGGTCTCTTCATGCTTTCCCAAGAAGTAACAGTTCCAAGTGCTAGTTCATAGAGCCAATCGTTAGCCTTGTCCATAAGAGAGAATGGAAAGGCTTTCATCTTTAGAATATTCTCATCCACGTTGATGGGTGTCATACTTGAGCATACTACTTCAAATTCCTTCAAATGCATGTTTGGATCTTCCATGGATAGCCCATGGTATTTAGGAATGTGATGCAGCAAGCTTGACTTTAATTCGAACTCATCAGTTTTGCCTACAACTGCCCTAGGATATTAGATGTATAAGGGCACTACATTATCCAATCCCGAGGCTGAAAGTTCTTTGATTGTTCGATTATCTACCGCCATGTCTTGTTCCTCTTCGAATTCCTCTTCAATTTCAACATCAGATTCAGATTCAGAACTAGAACTAGGTGGATTGACTTCTGGATGCTTCCTCTTTCTTCTCAAAGTTCGTTCAAAGTTGTCGTCAAAGTCCAATATATGCCCACGAACAGGTTGAGATCTTTGGGTCATAAACTAGTACCTAATACAAACAAAACAAAATCAAGAAATAAAGCAAAAACAAAAACAGTAACAAAAGGGAAGATTAGCAATTTGCTAATCCCTGGCAACGGCCCCAAAATTTGATGTGACAGAAACTGACACATAAATTAAACCCTATTTAGATAGTTGTAGTATGTGAAAGTAGGGATCGTTCTAGGCCGGGGATTAACTAGGGCTGCTAATCTACAAATTAGACTCAATTACACTTAACTAGACTCAAAAACACTAAACTAGACTCTTATGACTCAAAACTGACTCAAACTACTCAAAACAACACAAAACTAACATTTAGACTAAAAACAAGAACTTAAGACTGATTTGGACGAAAATTGAACTAAACTTGACTCAAACTACTAAAGGGGGTTGTTTTGACGAATTTAGACTAAAACAAACAACTTACAGATACAAAGTAAGTAGAAACGAAATTAGGGTGAATTCAAGGATGGAAAACTAGTTAGAGGGTCCTTCTCCACACATAAAACATATGCATACAAATTGATTTCCAGTATTGTTTCTTTAAACCATCAATGACAATGCCCCGAATTAATTGTGAATGCACTAATTAACTCTCAGATTTCCCTAAATTCATTGAATTGAATGGATAACGCACCGGCAATCAAATTATTCTTATCAAGTTCTCTATATGAACTGCATGATAGAAATACAATCAAAGATCATTAAGCTTTGTGAAAATCATAAACATTGACAAGGCATTCGTAACTATGAACTGCATGATACTCCTGCCCAGAATTCACTTAACACGATTGTGACTAGCAATCTCCACTACTTGTAAATATAAGTTCATAATGATTAGGTGAAATTCTCTTATATTCTAGCATCAAATTCATGCATGCAAACTAAGTATGCATCCTCAATCAACATACAAGAATAAGTTCTTAATCAATCAGATAAGTAAATCACATTCATGTTTTACGAAACAATCATTGGATGTAATCAATTCATATGTCCATGGCTTCAAATTCACCTCTAACTAAGAAAAACTTAGTTACACATGTTCATAACAATTGAAAGGAAAATTAAAATAAACATGGACAAGAAACGAGGGAAGAAAGAACTCTAAAAATCTCCAATGGATGTAGATGGCTTGCGGCACAACCCTCCTTGCTCCAAGGGAAGCCACGGCAAAGTTTCCTCTCCCAAGGTTGCGGCACAAAGGAACGTATCTCTGAGTAAATGGTGTGTGGATGCGGCTGAATGTGTTTCTGTGATATGAATTGAATGGTGGTCTTCTCCCCCTTGCGGCAAACCTAAAGTTGTATCTATATAGGCATGGCAAACCCTAGGGAAAAATAGGCTAGGGTTTGAAATCAACAGAAACAAAAGGATTAGGGCCTTAGGGTGCGGCACAAGGCTTAGGCCTCAAGAAAAGGGTCATAGCCTAATTAATTTCTGAAAAAGACTTTGCACGATCCAAATCCACAAGGAAAAAGGTTGATCCAATTTAGAATCCAAGAGGGAAAAAGGGAAAAAGGTGCGGCACACCCTAGGATTTCTAGAAACAATGTGTTTTGTGGCAGAAATTAAGGCTTCTAGAAGGGAAATAAGGCACCACCTTTCTAGGAGAACAATGTGGCTTCTAGAACCATGTTTTTAGGTATTCTCATCTGGACATAATCCCTTCTTGCAGCTGGAATTAAGGTAGGATAGGATTAGGATAAGGTTAGGACAAGATAAGGTTGTCTGGATAAGATAAGATAATGTTTGATAAGGTTTTGGACAATGTTCCTAGTTTTTAGCTGATGTTCCATGTTTCTTGCTCTTTCCTTATCTTCTTTATCTTGAATTTGTTTCTCTAGATTTGTAGCATATTCCTAGCCTCTTGAACTTCAAAAACGTCCATCCACCTTGCTCCATGCATGTGCCATCCATTCTTGACCCAAAACTGCTCCAAAATTCTCCAAATTGCACTTTCTTGCCAACTTTGTCATTTGAACCTACAAACACACGAAAATAACTTAAAACACATCTAATAAGTAGAAACTAACTAAGTAAATGCAAGAAAACAAGCTAACAAAGTCGCATAAATAAGGTCCTATCAAGTATGTGCATATCCGGATTGGGCAAGGGAAAGAATGGGTGTGCAATTGATTTCCAAACACAATTTAAGCCCGAATGTTAATTGGACCCAACAAGATAGGAACCTAAGTGATTGGTTTAGATTTTTGTTTCCTTATTTTGGCCCAATTACATTCTAACGTTCGTAACTTTCTTGTTACCACTTCGATTCGAGCTTAATTCACGTCAACAATCTCATGACAACGCGTACAATTTATTCATGTCAGCGAGAAAAATAATATGAAACTATATACATACTTCCACGTTGCTAAGCCTCGAGGGTATTATCGTCACTTTACATACTAGGGGATAAAATATATACAATAAATTGGGACAGGTCGTTACAGTAATTGGGAATGATGTCAGGGTCGGACCCTCCAAGGTGTTTAATACCTCATCCCAGTGACTAGGATACCAGCAGTTTCGTGATCTAGGGTAAATTCCAGTTGTGATAAACACCTTCCAAAATCACGAGCAGAGGACGCATGGTTAGGTTGAAGGTTCTCGACCTCTGAGCTAATCTTTTCGAGCATGCTTTGCTATAGTGGATGAGGGAATGCGGACGCAAGGCATATTCAACCGTCGACACAGGAGGCACGTGGTAAGTAGGCAAGGGCTTGATCATGAGGGTGATAATCTGCACTTCAGGGAGGCTGGGAATGAATCGGCCATGAAGGGATAACACTATTTTATGGGGGGAATATGAATGTAAACTCTTAATGGAAGCACCTAACTATTGGAGCTGATTTCCAGCAATCAAGGAATGACACTTGCAAAAGCCAAAAATTGGTAAACACCGTGAGTCCAAGCGCCGAGGAAGATCGTTCCCGGCATGAAGGCTCCAATGCTTAACTAAACAGTAGTAGAGAGAAAGAGATGAAATGTATTTTTGGGTTATGAATGTCTTACCTTTGCTGAGGAGTCATCAGATGTATTTATAGGCCTTGCGAAGTCGGTCCACATAACCCGACATTCTTCTGAGTGGTATGGAAAAAAGAGGCTGATGAAGAGACCTTTTTGACATACGAACGCCAAATCAAAGAATGACTGTTTTTCTTGTCTCCATCATGGGCATGGGGAGTAGGTATGCAAGACTGTGCAGCCTGACACTTCACTGAGCTAGAAGGTACTGTGTAGTTTAGTACTTGATGGAGACAGCTGGCCGAGTCTGTATTTCAGAGTGGATTGACTCACTCTGGAGGTTAAGTCAGTTATATTCGATCATACCGTGAACCACCTGATTAGATCAATCCCCCTTAGGGGGTAGGCTTGGCCTTCTACTCACTATGTGTCTTGCTCCAGGGAGTGAGCGTATATTCTCTTCACTCCGAGTAGGTGGTATTTTAGGCCTTACACGTACTATTTTATTTCTTCAAACACGTGGCATCTCAGCTTCATTTCTTGTGAACTTCTTGACCAATAAGGCGTTCCATATTCAAGCGCACTACCTCATGAATCATGCCTTCAGTATCCCAACGATGAGAATTATCTCAATTATTATGTATGTGTGGAAAATAAAGTTTTGTCTGTTGTTTTCTCTAGTAAAATTCAGTCGCTTGATTTATTGATCTCAAGGTTTGACTATTCATTTTCAACGGCAAGGTGATTTAGAAATATATTCCTTAAATACCCTTAGATCTCTTCATTTGATTCCTCAGAAATTCCAAAATCTTTCATAAAGTGTTAAAATTTTCACCAAAAACCGTGCAACCCTTCCTTACTGTCTTGTTCAATTTATTTGACTTTTCTCTAGAACAACCTCCTCCAATTTCTTCCTCTTCTTCTTCATCTCAACCTCAGGGGCATCTTCTGTATCCTTAGATGCACCCTGGAAATTTTAGCCTCAACCCACTTCGGATCTGGATGGGATAGTTGGAGCAAAGGTTATTGATGTCCTCAACCCACTTCGGATCTGGATGGAAATAAGTGCAGGATGAAGGTGAAATGATCAATATGATTCTGAATAAATGAAGCAATTAGGGATCTGGTGATTGAATAGGGATAAGGATGCAATAGGTATTTAAGAAGGCATTTCAAATTGGATAACTATTGAATACAGACCAACTTACTTTGGGATCAGTGAATCTGACAGCTAAAACATCAATGCAAAATATCGGGGAAGACTGAACAATATGTATTCCAGCTTATACCGAAAGGCATGGCTTTTGGGTAACAATCCAAGGGAAATAAGTTGCCTCTTAGATGCATAGTTAGGGGCAATTATAAAACCATGATTTTCCATGTTTGGAGTAAAGCTTATCCAAATACTACTGCCTTATAAGTTTGGTCATGGACTTACCAGTTCCTAGCGGAGCTATATTAGACGAGCAGTGGTACCACAATCATCCTGTTCTAGGGTAATAAACAGAGTCTTAACGACGTCGCTAACCATGCTTGTTTCGCAAGACATGCAATCTGATCCAGATATGGACACCTTAGATCCCTTAAGTCTTGGAGTTCCTACAATCTAGGAACTGGCGTGCGCTGCAAGTAATCATAATTCCTAAGAGGGTGCAATATATACCCTTTAAGATTCTCTTGGTTTAGAACAAGAATAAAGTTTGCTGGAGTTATCCAGGGCCTTTTATCATCTTCTATACGTCCGTGAGGTTTGCGCGGTTTTCCGCTCGAGAGGCAGTATAGAAATGGTGCAACTTATCAACATTAGAGTTTTTTTTTAACAAAGTATTCTATACATGATCCATAGTAGTAAGGGGCCTTGCAGACAGAGTCTCTCTACTCCCTAAGGTGGTTGCAGTGTCAGGGGTTAGATTACTTGCTCCTAGAGTAGTGGTAATGTCGGGACAAGGTTATCCTTGACCTGTGCGATGGAAACATCAGAGGTCGGGCAGTTGTTAGATGTCTGGTTAACATTGGTGTTGACAGACCTTTCTTCTGTGTTAATGTATGGACTCCAAGATTATAAGAAACCTGCTAATTTCTTGGGGATCATGTTCCTGAATCTTGCAGAACAAGCATAATTAATCTTAGCGAAGTTGTCTAACTTCGCCTACTGATTCTATAACAGGATGATGTCAGCATCACCGACCCGTTTAGTCAGCTCTGCATCAGAGGTTGTCAAGTTCATTACAAGACTTCTGAGGTATGCACATTTCTATCCACTTTACTTCGAACTTGAAAAATCATGGTCCCACAAATGCCTAAGTCAATTTCTTTTAAAAGATAGAGTTTAGGGCTTAAGTGCGTAGCAAAAGCTTACCAGAAACTGGTGGAGATAATGTATTTCTATGGAGGTAGGTGTAGGGGTTTGCCCTACACATGGCAACATCTTATTGGCCAAGGTGAGTCCCGCGTAAGATGGACGAGGAAAGAATAACCCCAATGATATTAATTGTTACATACTATCTTGGGATTATCATAGAAATATCCTTGATTGGATATGATTGGAAATCCTTTATTGTTTAAGTTGATCTTAAATCAGGAGAATATTAAAGATAATATTTAGTAGTTAATCATATCTTTAATGTCGTTGACCTTCATTTCCATGGGCAGGAGAGCTTGATGATGTCGTAGTCAGGAAAAAGTCCACATGACTCCATTTTTTTTTTAGATTATTTTTTGCTCCACAAATGCCCCCACACCTGTTGTACTACACGTAAAAAAATGACAGAAGGTGTAGAAGTCAAAATTGGTAAGCCAAAAGTTGTTTCTTAATTTGCCTTAGATTATGAGCTTTGACTTAGATTTGAAGTCTTCTAGGAAAGCGAAACCAACTGCCTTTAGAACTTATTTAGGTTTACCTTAAGTAAAGAGTTAAATAAATTTAGATAAGAAATTTTATCCCAGCAAGAAAAAGAGAAAACCAAAGGAATTGTACCATCTCCCCTAGTTTTTTTTCTTTGCTTACCCTTGCAAATAGTCGATCGTCATTGTTGTATTCTTCTTTGTACCGCACCAATGTAAGAAAAATTAAAAACTTTCCTTCATCTCTTCTTCGTGGTAGGTCGCTCAGCTCGGCTTTGTGGAGGGTTGGCTTGACAGTGAGCAGAAAAGTTCAGGCAATTAGACAAAGATAAGCTCAGCTGAGGCCAAGGTGCTACAGGCGCCAGCACTGGGCTTAAGACATAGCTGGATAAGGCTAGGTGCATAGCTAGCCAATTTCTAGCCCTTTTCTGACATGGGTCAGGCGTTAGCCAGACATGGGAGAAAAGAGATAGTGGCCTGGGGCCACTAGGTTTACAAGAGAAAAAGGTGGGCTCCAAGCCTACCTTGTTGGTCCAAAGGGAGAGGCAGAGAGAGTGGCCTGGGGCCACTGGGTTCACAAGAGAAAAGGGTGTCATAAGCCTACCTTATTGTTCTAGAGGAAGAGGCAGAAAGACAGCTGCGGCTTGGGCCCGTTGTGCTATTGCGCTGAATGTGAGAGATGAGGTGCTAGAAGGGCACAAACCTAGGCCTGCAAGGTGTCTAACTGAAGCAGGCCATAGGGCCTAGGGCTTGGGTGTTGGGCTCTATGATCCTGGGTCTGAAGAATAAAGGAAGGAAGTTGGGTCGTCTGCTAATCTGGCCGAGATGAAGGGGGCGCAGGCTGCACCTTCACTGCCGTTCATCTTGGGACGTAGGGCCAAGCACTAGTTTCCTTTGACCATAAATATAAATTTTCTTCTCTCTCCTTAAGCAATTTCATGAATATTTTTTCTTGAACCTTTTGTCCAGGATTTCTTCAAGATGTCTCCCTTTGGCTACAAGACTGATAGTATCCTCATGCCTAAGCATCATCAAGGTGGATCTTCTAGCGAAATGGGCTACTTCAAGGCTGCCCATGTTAAGATAGGCTCTAAGGAGCTAACTCAGGGCCTTCTTGAGGCATACAGGCATGTCCTTCTGAAGTCAATGTGAAACGAGTGAAATAAGGAAGTAGTCAGGAACCATGTACCAAGGCTATTAAGACAGGAAAGAAAGCCATCAAGTTCCACATGTAATATTTTGTGTTAAAGTTTATTTTTCTCATGTCGCGCTTCTTTCAAGAGGTGATCTACTCCATGAAATGTGCTCCTTCTCAATGCTTCCTGAATGCAATTCGTGTAATGGTGGTGTTCTCGAACCTAAGCAAATTCTTTGATTTGGGCTTGACCATCAACGAGTTCTGGTACTTTTTTTAGATAGATCCAAAGGATGGCATAGGGCAGCTGAGATCTCAACACAAGTTGTTTGACTTCTCAAGCAAAGGTAACCATGATTGGGTTAGGGATACCTTGGATATAAGTGGAGAGTAGGAGTCCGACTCTTTGCCTGAGTTGCGCGGCCCGACTGAATTTATTGATGGTAAGTGAACTGCTCCATTCTTGGTTTGCTTGGAATTCTTGTTGTGTTTCTCTTGACTTCAAATTATTGAATGTTTTATATTCCTTATGTAAATTTGGAATTTGTCTCAAGTCCAAAGACCATGCCTGATATGAAAAAGGTTTACGTCACCCTGGGTATTCCTGCTGAGTATCACGAATGGCGCATGCTGCTTACTCCTATTCTCTTCAAGATAAAGGAAGATGCATTTACTCATCTGATTAAGCATATCAAGGAAGATGCATTTACCCATCTGATCACCACTATTGAGCCTGTTTTCAGTGAGGGTGAAACTGAGGTCTTCACTACCCCCTCGTGAGTCGCCTGTAGAGAATAAGCCAAAGTCTGATTCGGCATCTGAGAGGCTCGCCATATGAGGAACAAGAATGTGGATTTGTTTACTAAAGAGGTGTTTAGGCATGCTTCTCCTTTCGTTGCCTCACCTGCTCTGATTGCTGGGAAAGAGGAAACTGCTCCCAGGGCAGTTGTAAAGAATCCTCCGATATTATTCCTGGAGATTTCCCTGTGGTTTATACGTTATTCTAGGCTGACCTACCTAAGAACCATACTGCTTGCGCCATGTTTGTTGAAAGTGTTGGGAAGGTGGTATGCTCAGGTTCCTTTACGAAGCATCATGCTGAGGAGATGAGAGTCTCCCTACTTGCCACTATGCATAAGACTTTGATCTTGGTTGCTAAGGCGATGTGTCTTAACCAAGAGGTAGTTCATGCTGCAAAATAGGTTGAGGTGATCATGATAGTCAAAGCTCGTTTCGTTGCAACAAAAATTGAAAACTGAAGTTTAAGCTTGTCGGTCTTATAGGGTCCAATGTTTCTACCCCCACTTCTGCTCAGTTGGAAGTAATTCTTCAACAAGTTGAAAATATGAAGGCTAAGCTCGCTGTGCTTAAAGAGCTACTGGAAGTTGCACGGAAAGATGTCCACCTCAATCTGTTGAAGATTAGGAGACAAATTGGAGCTTCGTTCTTCTAAGCTTAGTCGAGGATCAAGAACTCATCCTTTTTTTCCAACTAGATTAGTTATCTCTAAAAGGTTTCTAGTAAGCTTAATTCCAAGGAAATTAAGCTACTAAGTGTGTTGTCTACTAGCGAAAACCTGAAAAAGAAGTTTGAGGAGCTGTAGAATACCCATACTGGCTTGGTTGAGGAGAACAATTACCTGAAGCAGAAGAAGGTAAGTCACAAAGTGATTTGTCTCAGCCGCAAGCCAACTTGGATAAGTTGGTTACGTTGGTCATCTCCAGGGTTGGTTGTCAGACTATGAGTGTACTGAAAATGACTTCATGACTTGTTCCATCTCTCCTGAAGACCTGCTTGAGTTCTCCTTCAAGCCTATCACAGATGGGGCAGCATAACAAAAGTCCAGGAGTGAGGCAAGTGCAGAAGGTGAGCTAGAGGCTGAGGAGCCGAGAGTCATCCGAGCTGCTGTAGTAGTCTTTTTCTTTGACTTAGAAGCTTTTCTTTTTCATTTAGACTTTTCTCATTTTGTTTAGCTTTTGTTGGACTTCAACATCATTCGAGCTAGTTTATCAATTTACTAGAAATTTACTAAACTATTTTCTTCGCTTTACTTCATCTTCATAACTTTGCTTTTTTGAAGCTTGTTGTAAAAATTTCAGTCGTAGGACCCTTGGCCAATTATGCTGCTTCAAAAGAAGCAAATGATCATAAGAAGTCACTTTAAGCATGCGTTTTGTTTAAATGTTCTAGTAAGTTTTCTTGGGTGCATTGCTTTGACTTAAAGAGACGATATGAGGAAGTCACTTATATGCCCTTGAGTTTCAACTTAGAAACTTGCAAAGCTCTTAGCGTTAGGGTCAGCGGCTAGACATGCTACTTTTAAAGTGAGCAGATGAGTCCACATAGACTTTATGGTTGTGAGCTCCAACTTAGAAACTTGTAGAACTTTTAACCGCAGGACCGGCAACTGCGCACGCTACTTTTGAAGGAAGTAGACGAGTCTACATAGTCTCTATTATCATGATCTCCAGCTTAAAAACTTGCAAACTTTTAGTAATAGGACTAGCGACTGGGCACACTACTTTTGAAGTAAGCAAACGAGTCCATGTAACCTCAATGGTCATGAGTCTTGGCTTCTCGAGGCGTTAAGTAGCTGAGCTTGTCGTGAGCAGTTGCCCCCTGACCATGTGCTGCTTAGCTGGTCTTCAAGTATACGATCCTTTGAGCTGGATGGCCTAATCACAACATAATAAAGATCATTTGGACACAAAATTCGCTAACTAATCACATCATAAGTATGTACTCATATGGAATTTTATGGGAAATAATTCAAGAAATACAATGCACTTTATCTGACTAATCCAGTGGGTTGTGAGCTAGTAGCACATGTTAAGGACCAGTGTAAACATAAAAATCGCTAACTGGGCACAGTAGAACTGTGCAATTGTTTAGAAATTCATAAGCAGTCACCGAGGGAGTTGTCCTGCATTTTGTAGTACATATGACCTATAGGCTGCGTAGCATGTTGGCAGTTGATAAATTCTTTTATGAACACGAAGATTGCTAACTAGTCACAACAAAAATGTGTAGTTGTATAATCTTTGTGGGCAGTTACTCGAGGGAGTTTTGTGAAAATGGTGTCTAGATCCCCTAGGTTGCGTAGCATGTCAGCAAATGATAGAGTTTTGCATGGATGGGAAGATTGTTAACTGGTCACAATAGAAGTACACAGTTGTATGAGTCTTTGTAAACTGTTACCCCATGAGTATTTTACACTTAAGAATTTACAGAATCTGTACGATGCGTAGCATGTCGGCAACTGATAAAGTTCTGTAAGAACACGAAGGGTCATTTAACTAGTCACATCGAAGGCATGCAGCTGTATAGATCTTCGTGGGCAGAGGTTCAGGGAACACATTACTCCGCTTCTAGTAAACACGCCCTAGTTTTCACAAATTAAGCCAAGGGCTTGAAATTCTTCAGTTAGCCAAGTCTTGATAAAGACTATTGTGGTTAATTCCGAGAATATCGGCGCAAGTTGTCGTGCACCCAATTACACCAAGGTAGCCAGGCCTATCCTTGCCTGGATATTCAGGCAGCTTACCCTTTCCCAGAAGGAGAGCATACCCCAAAATGGTGCCCGAGAATTAGTTTACCCTTTCGCACTAGAGATCATGGAGGCTGTTGTGAACATGCAGTTGAGCCAAGTTGTAGATAACTCTTCAAACTTTCATCGAAAATATAAGCATATCACACTCTGCTAAAAGGTAGGAACTGTAAAACAAATTGAATAATTATCGGCTTATGAGGTCTTGTTCCTCGATCTGCTTGGGACATCGAACTTCAATAGGCCTGCATGAGTCCAGGTTGTGGTGACAAAATGCTGGATTCTTTTTTTTTTTTTTTTTTTTTTTA
>JADOBS010302328.1:0-13870 GCA_015708375.1 Cydonia oblonga | reverse complement strand
CTTGCATCCTTAGCTCCTTCAACCTATAAACACACGAAAATAGCTTAAACTACTAAAATAACTAAGAACTACGAACATAAACGCACGAAAACAAGCAAACTAAGTCGCATAAATATGCTCCTATCACCGAACTAGAGATTTACTTGGATTAGAACTCCTCAATCCAATCTGATCAGGTTTCAGCCTATCCTAACGAATATAAGACTTTGAACCAAGCTCCTTAATGAACCAAATTCATTCCCTAATTCTAAGCATCATTAGTTTTAAGACTTCTTGTTGCACTAGGGTTCGACTACCTCACCCTTATCTAGACCAATCCTCTTCATAATAAGACTCGGCCAAGCTTGACTGGACAATCCATGACAAGATTATAGATGAATGTTACTCGACCGAGAACAACTCTAAGCTTGGCCCAAAATATTATTTTGGGTCCAAACACATATGTTTGTATTATGTTTAGATTTTTCATCTGCTACATTGATATTGGAGAGAGGTTAGAATGATTTTTTATGAACTAGTGGTGAAGGAGTGGCCCCTTTAATGTAGCGAGCTGCTCGACCACACAAGGTCAAAAAATTTAGGACCCCTAAAAAAACATTGTTGTCTGATATACAGAAGCATTATATTTGAATGTGATTCTAAAAAAAATATAAAAAAATAAAAATAAAATAAAAATAAAATCGAGTGGTACTCACATTGCCCTTTTATCCAATTTTCCCATTCTTTTTTTTTTAGCAAAGGGTATTATTTACACTAAGAAGAGTGGGTGGGCTTAGCCTCACAATGGAGCGAGCAATAATGTTGTTCAAATTCGCATTTGACGAAAATCGAACCTAAGATCTCTTACTCACAAGTGAAAAGGAATATCACTAAGTTGTAGTACTAAGTGACAAATTTCTCACTTTTCTACGGAGAAAAAAAAACAAAAACAAACTTTTTTTTCAATTTTGCAATTTAATAATAACTTTGTTTTGGTTAAAAAAAATATACTTTTGTAGTTTTGTGGGCCCTACAACAATTACAATCATATTTGCAATACACCATTTTGTAAAAAAAGGTTAAATAATAACTTTGTTTTGCTTTGACATCGATTGAAAGGTGGCTTTTAGCCAAAATTGATTATAAAGATTTAACTAATGATTTTGCAGAAAAAAATGCAAGAAACTTCCATGTTGGACTTTTTGATGCTTTTGTTCATTTGGCTTCTTCAGATTGAATTGATTGGGTAGACTAAATCGGTAAACAAACTTTGAAAACTACAGAACATGAAAGTTGATTATTGGTTTATTACTTAAGAGTGGATAAATGTGCTCATTCCTATTGATGACACATCATTAAGTTTGCAAATTTTGTGTCCAAATTTAGCCTTCTTAGCATTACTGTTAGATCCCACATCGCCTAGGGGAGTGATCCTTATATGTATATTCTCATCTCTACCTAGCACGAGACCTTTTAGGAGCTCACTAGCTTCAGGTTCCATCGGAACTCCGAAGTTAAGCGAGTAGTGCGCGAGAGCACTCCCACTAGGAAGTTCTCGTGTAGTTCCCAAAAACAAAACCGTGAGGGCGTGGTCGGGGCCCAAAGCGGACAATATCGTGCTACGGTGGTGGAGCAGGCCTGGGATGTGGTGGACCCCGGGCCAGGATGTGACAATTTGGTATCAGAGCCTAACCCTGGCCGTGGTGTGCCAACGACGACGTCGAGCCCTTAAAGGGGGTGGATTGTTAGATCCCACATTGCCCAGGGGAGTGATCCTTATATGTATATTCTCATCCCTACCTAGCACGAGGCTTTTTGGGAGCTCACTGGCTTCGGGTTCCATCAGAACTCCGAAGTTAAGCGAGTAGTGCGCGAGAGCACTCCCATGATGGGTGACCCACTGGGAAGTTCTCGTGTGAGTTCCCAGAAACAAAACCGTGAGGGCGTGGTCAGGGCCCAAAGCGGACAATATCGTGCTACGATGGTGGAGCGGGCCCGGGATGTGGTGGACCCCGGACGGGGATGTGACAATTACCCTTAGTAATTTGGCTATTTTTGTAGCTTTCTTTGCATTTAATGATATTTAAAAGTGATAATTAGTGTGAGTTTTAAAGTTTGTTTTAGTTGTTGCCTTTTAGCATCAATACACTGTTCAATTTTTCAAGACCGTTTTAAAAGAGCCATCTAATAAATTTCGTACAAGGCTCCTGAAATTTCAGAAACAGCACTGAACAAAAGAAGTACTAGTGTGTTAATTAAGGGCTTTCTTAGATTCATCACTTTCTTTTGCTTTGTTTTTCCTTCTAAAATTATGGGGTTAATTAACACGCGACGATTTGAAAAGAACAAATTCTACCTTTTTAGTTGGTGTCATAATCACATTCATAGTGGACTCGTATAGGTACACCACTAAAATAAATCAAACCCACAATTTTCTTGTTAGATAAGAAAAGGAGATGTATGTATTGCTGGTGAAAGGAAACATAAATGTGATTAAGTATTCTCTAACTAAATATATGTGGATAGCTGATGTGAAAAATTAATATTTTGTACAACCGATGTCAAATTAAAATATTGTTTGGTTATTTATAAAATCAAGTGGGTTTTGGCACCTTCTTTGAAACCAGAAAACTTTTTTTTTTTTTTTTGTGAAAACAACTCACGTAAAAAGTTTAACATTTAGAAGATCGTTAATAAATTAACACGTCAATAATATTTTTATTTCTCATGGTTGTTTTTCTTGTTGACAAATGAAGCGAAAACTATTTTTTTTTTAATCAAAAGAAAAAAAATGAGAGTCGTATATTTCATGTATGTTGTGGCGTATATTTAACTAGGGGTGGGTAAACGGGTATAGGAACCACGGGTCGGGCGGGTAATCAAGGTTCAGATCGGGTACGGGCCGGTTCTAATTTTTTAATAAGAGAAATAGGACAGAGCGATGAAATTTTAGGGATGGGCCTGTTCCAGATGTATAGAAAAACGGGGCCCGTTTGTAATTGCAAAACCAAACTAGAGGAGCAAAACCAAATACTTCCAATTGAAATGCTCGGACATGGAGGGGACACCCCTTCCAGGTAAACCCACGTCTTCAAATTTTCTATTTTCTATTTGTTTCTCTGGAAAATGGGTTGGATTAGAGTTTCTAATGGTAACGTTTTGTTCTTTTTCTTTTGGGTAGATTCGAATTGCTGAGTATGGTGAAGAAGCACTCGAGCTTATTGTGGAAAATAGTGTTCGTCGCGGACAAGGACGACACTTTCGATGTCGAATTAGACAACAGATTATGGCACGATGTGTTGGATTTGTACTTCGTTCGCGGTCAAATTGGTACCTTTTTATTTATTTGTTTCTATTTTTGCTTAAATTTTAATAATTTTATAGCTTCATTTGTTATATTATTACATTTTTTGGGAGCAGAGCTCTTATGGGTATGGATTCAATGACAGCAAGGAAGGTGTTTCTCGGTACTTCATAGTCCAGACTCCTCTACTCAGTCACAACCCTACATGACTGCTCTCTTCTTTCCATATGCACCCAATCCAACTTGAATGAGTCCAGATCTCAGAACTTATACAAATTAAAAAAAACCCAGCAAATCTTAAAGAACTCTAGTAGGTCTCAATCTCGTTGGCGACACAGAGGATCTAAGCTTGAAGGCGACATCTCCTGGAACGATCGAGATTTGAGAGAGATAAAGAAGAAGAGGAAAAAAAAATCCGTGAACCCGACCTGAATCGGCCCGTTTCAAACATGTTAGGTTAGGTCTAGTTCCTATATTAGAATTTGTTGTATCCACACTAGCCCAACCTATTTCTTTTAAACCCAGGTTTGGTTCGGTCCCTTCAAAATTGGGCTCGGCCCAGCCCTTGCCCAGCCCTATATTTAACTGACAGGGAGAATGGACCGACGACATAGAGAAAATATAGGGAGAGAGATGTGTTTCTAGGGTTGTGTAAATGATGTGTTATTCCCCTTACACAATGCCTTTATTTATAGTAATAAGGGAGGGAAGAATCTTTCTCCTCCAAGGAATACAAGTCCTAAAATGGAAGAATAACTAGAATCAAATCTAATCTAGGATTTACACAATCACACTTAAATAAGAAGTTTATAACACTCCCCCTTGAGTGTGTAAATACTCAATAGATTCGGCATCATGTAGAGTTGAGGAAGTCGACTCGTCAGCACTGATTCTAGGAGCACGCTAGTCTCAAATAAAGTACCAACTTGCATAAGGAAGTAAGTCTCACAAAAAACCCTAAGGCTATGGTAAATACCCGAGTAGGGACAAAATCCATAGTCTAAGGAAAATTGCATGAGTAATGCAAACGTCTATGGGACATCATGAGGGAGTCATGAGGGATATGATCAACCCAATGTGGGTGCCTTGTCAAAACCTCGTTAGGTAACAAAAACCCAGTGGAAAAAATGCTCCTAATCATAGGGAAAAAGAGTACATTAAGATCAAGCAAGTATACTTCAAGATACTCCCCTGAGTTTGACATAATTCCAAAGAGAACTAACAATGTTACAACTCATAAAGTTTACAAATACCAATTCCTTGAACAAGCTTCTGAAATTTCACCTTCGGTAGTGATTTGGTGAAGAGGTTGGCCATATTGTCTTGTAACCGATTTGCGTGACTTTAATCATCTGACACCCTTGTTGTTGATGTGAGAAGAAGAACTTCAACGCAATGTGCTTGATGTTGTCTCCTTTGATGTAACCTTTCTTGAATTGTTTGATGCATGCTGCATTATCTTTATAGATCGTCGTCGGGACGTCAATGATGGGGTAAAGATTGCAGGAGCTTGGAATATGGCCCACAACTGCTCTCAACCAGAAGCATTCCCAAGTTACTTCGTGTAAGGCAAGAAATTCACCATGGTTAGACGAAGTGTCAACTAAAATCTATTTAGTTGACCTTCATGAGATTGCGGTGCCTCCAACAGTAAAGACATAACCTATTTAAGAATGTACTTTTTTCGGATCAGATAAGTATCATGCGTCGGTATAATCAACAAGGCAAGAATTAACTCAAGATAAGGGGTGCGACATCACTCGAGGATCCGTAGGGATAGTACAAGCCCAAATCTGTTGTAACCTTAAGGTAATGGAAGATGTCTTTAACACTAGTCCAGTGTCTGTGTGTTTGTACGTTATTGTATTTTACCAAAAGATTAACAAAGAAGGAGATTAAAGTTCTTGTGCATTGAGAAAAGTACAATAAATCACCTATCGCACTTAGATAAGGAACTTCAGGCTCTAAAATCTCTTCATCATCCTCCTTCGGACGGAAGGGATCACGTTTTGCATCTAGCGAACAAAAGACCATAGGAGTACTCAAAGGCTTTGCTTTATCCTCGTTAAAGCAACACAACACCTTCTAGGTGTAGTTCGATTAATATGCTAAGATTTTATCTGAATGGTGCTCTATCTTGAGATTAAGACATTATCGAGTCTGTCCTAGATCATTCATCTCAAATTCCGACTTCAGGTGCATGGCAGTTTTTGCGAGTTTTTCAGGAGTTCCAATGAGATTCATGTCATTGACATATACTACAACAATCGCAAAACCAGAATGTGATTTCTTAATGAACACATAAGCGTATAGTTCGTTGTTCACATATCCCGGACTAGTCAAATACTCACTCAGACGGTTATACCACATTCTTCCGGATTGCTTCAAACCGTAGGGTGAACGCCTTAGCCGAATTGAAAGCAAGTTCTGGAGTTTAGAAATATTTGATCCAACCAATGTAAGTCCTACTGGAACTTTCACATAAATTTTTGTATCTAGATCCCCATAGAGATATGCAGTTACTATGTCCATCAGTTGCATACTCGGTTTTTCAGAAACTACCAAATTGATAAGGTAGCAAAAAGTAATCACATCCATAACGGGTGAATAAGTTTAGTCATAGTTAATCCCGGTGCATTGTAAGAAGCCTTGCGTAATAAGACAAACTTTGTAACACATAATTTCGTTCTTCTCATTAAGCTTCCGAACAAAAGCCCATTTGTAGCCAACGAGCTTCATATATGGAGGAGTATGAACTACAACTCCAAACACCTTACGTTTCACAAGCGAATCAAGTTCGACTTGGATTGCTTGTTTCCAGTTTGACAAATTAGTTCTACATCGACATTCAACGGAACGGGGTTCAATGCCATCACTCAACATGATCTCAGTAGCTGCTAGATATGCTAATGCATCATCGACGATCATCTCATTTCTACACCAAACATCATCCAAGCTAGCATAATGGACCAAAATCTAACAATTATCAGGAAGTGGATTCGTCTCTTCAAGGATGCTTCCATAATATAGAATTTCCCCATGAGTTGGATAGAATAAGTAGGCGACAGTCGAATTCACAGTAAGCTCTTCAAGGCCTGTGTCATGGGTTTCCTCTTCCGAGGGTGTCAATCCTTTAAACCAAATGGTCTGTCATGCTTGTTTGTAGGGGCAAATTGGTTAACCTCTAACGCACGTAGATTTGCTAAATTGGTGTCCTGGACCTCCAGAATGGAAGTTCGTCGTACATTTAGTACATCCATCTTTGCAAGCACATTTCCAGCTCGAATATGTGATATTGTCACTCCCACAAAACCGGTGAAAGCTTCTGGCATGGTCTAATCTACGCTCTGAATATCTAATATGCGCTGCACTTCAATTTTAGACTGAGCGGTGTGAAGATCTAAATGAAACAAAGTGGGAGTCATCCATGATAATTCGTGTCATTCATCATGAATGTTGACGTTTTTGTCTCCCCCTAACAATGGGATGACTGTTTCATAGAAGTGACAATCTGCAAAATAAGCAATAAACAGATCGTGTGTCAAAGGTTCTAAGTAACAAATAATCGAAGGAGAATCATATCCGACATAGATTCTCATCCTTCGTTGAGGCCCATTTTTGTACGTAAGGGCGGCGAAATCGGCTCATAAATCGCACAATAAAAAATGCGCAGATGCGATATGTCAGGTTTCTATCTGGTAACCAACTGAAGGGCGCTGTATAGTTAGGTCGCAACAGGCCTCAGGTGAACATACATGGTTGCGTGCAATATTGCATGGCCCCAAGCAGCAATCGAAAGCTTAGTACGTATGACCAACGATCGAGCAATCATTTGTAAGTGCTTAATGAATTCCTCTGCCAGGCCATTATAGGTATGAACATAGGGTACTGGATGTTCAACTTCAACCCCAACTAACATGCAATAGTCATCAAAATTTTTAGATGTGAATTCTCCAGCATTATCCAATCGAATAGATTTGATTGGGTAATCAAGGTGGTGAGCCTTGAGCTTGATAACATAAGCCAACAGTTTGGAGAATGCAGCGTTCCTTGTGGACAACATGCACACGTGTGACCAATGTGTGGAAACGTCAACCAAAACCATAAAATATCTAAATGATCTGCAGGGATGGTGAATTGGTCTACAAATGTCCCCATGAATCCTTTGTAGAAAAATAGGAGGATTCGAACAAATCTTGTCATAAGAAGGCTTAATAATAAGCTTTCCTATTGAACATGTTTGACATGAGATTTCTTGAATCGAACCTAAACTTCGGGTTAGTAGATGCTTGTGTGATGATTTAAGGATATGGAGCATCGCTATTTATGTCGGGTGTCCCAAACGATCATGCCAAAGTGTCATTTCGTGCGCGGTCCCAAAGGTTGGGTCGGCCACATAGTGACTTTCTATAAGGTGTATGGTTGTAGTATACAGACCACTAGGGATACGCTTCATCTTCTCTAGTTGGCCATATTTGTAGGAAGTGATGCACATAAATTCAACTTCATTTTCTACATAGGTTTCAACATGGTAATTATTATCTCTAATGTCCTTGAAACTCAACAACTTTCTTCCGGAAAGTGGAGAATATAGTGCCTTATCAATGGTCAAGAGTGTACCATTGGACAACATTATACGTGCCTTACCGTATCCTTCGATCAGGTTGGATGGTCCTGAGAGGGTTGTCAGATGTGCATTCTTAGGTATGAAGTTAGTGAAATAGATGCCTTCACGCAAAACGGTGTGTGTGGTTGCACTATCTGCCAAACAACTAACTTTCCCATTAATCATACCTAGAAATAAAAATTCATTTAAATCGGTCACATGCATAAAAGTTCTAAAAATAAGTATCAATTCAAAATAATTTAAGTATTCAAGGATGGTAATTAATTAAAGACTTAATATCCAAAAAAAAAAATCACCAATAAATAATCCAAACATAAAGGAAATTGTTCAGAATTAAACCAAAAAACAAAGGAGGTTCGGCAACTATGTGGAATTCGACCCCATTATTCTAAAATATAATTAGAAATAGTTCATGTCTAAGATTCTAATCTTCCATAAGGGTAACAATCTCTTGAAAGTCATAAACCTCTATCTTGGTACTCTCCGGTTCATCCACTTGCATAAAGTTTTATTCAAACTTCTTACAACGAGAATGATATTCAGCTACAACCTTCTGGGGAGCACGGCAAGCATGAGACCAATGGTCCTTTAAACCACAGCGGTAACACATGTCCGCATCCATGGTTTTAGGTGCTTTGCCCTTATTCTTGAAGTTTGGGGCCTTGGAAGCGAGGTTAGGGCGCATCTGGGCTCGGTTTCCTCTCTTAGATGGGCCTTGGCTCTGTTGACCTTGATGGGGTGGCTTCTGGGCATCCCTACTATGCCTATGTTGATGTTTCAAGTGTTGGTTTATGTTATAATGTGCTTCAAGCACAGCAGTTACCTCAGTAGGTCGAGCTTAATGATTCTTCATCAACAGCTGATTCTGTTTTTCAGCAATAAGTTAAACAGAGATCAAATCCGGAAACTTAGTGAACTTCTGAGCCCTATATTGTTGTTGCAGGACAATATTAGTAGCAAAGAAGGTCAAATAGGTTTTCTCCAAGAGATCCTCTTCGATCAATGTCTCGTTACAGAACTTGAGAAGTGATCTGATTCGACAAACTTCATAATTATATTCATTCACAAAATTAAAGTCTTGGAAGCACAAATGTTTCCAGTCATGTCTTGCTTCAGGCAAAAAGATGTCGTTTTGGTGATCAAGGCGATTAGCCATAGCGACCCAAAGTGTTTGTGGATCTTCTTCAGCAAGGTGCTTGGTTTGCAGTGCATTATAAATGTGTCTTCGGATGAAGATCATGGCAGTGGCTTACTCAGGTTCGCCAACCGAGCTGTCCATCTCACCTTCAATGGCGGGACGCAAATTCTGTGCGGTGAGGTGGAGCTTCACATCTTGGACCCACTTGAGGTAGTTTCTTCTAGAGACCTCCAAAGCGGTGAAGTCGAGTTTGTTCAAATTTGACATGTTCCTATCACAAAAATAAATGGACAAGATGTGGTTAGTGTAATGGAGAAAAAATCAATCCATTCACATAGGAGTAGAACATTTAGGTTCTAATAGACATGTATTGGTTTAAATTTACAAAAAAAAAGCTTTGGGTTTTCACAGATGATGTTTTTTTAAGGAAAACTTCAGGTTTTCAAACAAGACATGTTTCTAAAAACTTCAAGTTTCGAATCAATTATGAACTTTAGGTTCATATGTTCCTACAGACAAACACAAATATATACCCAGATATGCAAATAGAACTTCAGGTCTAGAATTATAATTGAGTTAATTATAAGTGTGGGTGAAAAATTATAAAACCCAAATTGTTTAAAAATAAACAATTAAAATCGGGGCCCAGGTCAAAGCCCACGGGTGGGCTTATTAAATTGGTGTTATGGTCCAAGCCCAAAAAAAATGACTTATGGTGGACACGGGCTGATTAGGCCCCAAAAGGATTAGGCTGCTAGCCCATTAGTAGCAAACAGGCTGCAGGAATATGCCCAAAATTTTTTTGAGAGGCCCATATGGGCATTGATCAAGTATGGCAAGGAGCAAGCTAGGGTTGTAAGCCCACTCAGAGGCGTGCTCCGGTGCTTCGTGGTGAAGTGCATCGGTGTAAGACAGAGGCGTGCTCGGTGCTTCTCGGTGAAGTGCATCGGTGTTCGAGCTTCGAGTTGGAATCCAGTGGAACGCAAGTATAGGAAATCAAGGAGATGCAATCTAGTGTGTCAGGACACAGGGACACCATAACCATGAACTGGTGTCGCGAGCTAAGTCCAACAGAGGCCCAATTGGGCTCAATGATGCGGGTTGAGAGAAATAAAGCCCAAGTGGGCTGGGGTCAAGTTCAAAACACCCCAGGTCATAACTGGGTTATGTCGCCGGGGAAAGAATGCGGTGCCACCGCTTAAGGCGACTGGGTTTTGAGACACAGTTCTTAGTGCAGGGTCATCGGTTCGACAACAAGCCAAATCCTAGTGACAGAGAGGGTACCTCAATGTTGGGAGAGAAGAAAAAGGGAAACCCATGAAATTCAAACTTGAATTTCACCCAAATTTCATGAAATTTTTCTGGAATTTCAATGATTTTGGTTTAAAAATCACAATACCATGTCAGATTTCGCCAAAAATTTGCACGGCAAGGCCATTGTCTCGATGCAGGTGAGTTAGGATTTCTAGGTTGGACACCATAGGCGTTGGGTTTTCCTAGTGGAGCATGATGGCTCCGTGTGTGGCTTGGGTCATGGGTTCAAAAAACCCTAAAAAAAATTCAATATTTTTTCTTGGCTTTCAATTAATTTAATGCATATTTAATCAAATAATTCAATGCATGAGCAGATATATGATGCAATTCATGACAATATCAATTCACATAATTCAACAATTATGAATATAATGCATACACAATTTATGTACAATCTGATTGTTTGATGATATTGATGAACTGGTTTAATGCAGAAAACTTCCACGTCAGATTCTTAAGCACAGTAGTAGGGGCGTGCTGATAACGTGTTGTGGCCTATATTTAATTGACAGGGAAAGGGGGCCAGCAGCACAGAGAAAATATAGAGAGAGATGTGTTTGTAGGGTTGTGTAGAGGATGTGTTATTCCCCCTACGCAGTGCCTTTATTTATAGTAATAAGGGAGGGAAGAATCCTTTTCCTCCAAGGAATACAAGTCCCTAATAGGGAACAATAACTAGAATCAAATCTAATCTAGGATTTACACAATCACACTTAAATAAGAAGTTTATAACAATATATTGATTCTTGAATGGAGATAACATAATTTAACATGGTGCTAAGACCTCTCTATCTGTACGAATGGTACAAGAAACATCCTTCATATATGGATATAGTTATAGGTTTAACCTTCTTAATGCAAAAGATAAATAAGGGTCTGTCCAGTAAAGTTTTACTAAATAATTTTTGTGAAACGAAAACAACAATTTTGTATTTTTATGATTTGAGAATGTACCTAGTAGTTTAATCCGAGAATAATTTAGAGAATGAAAACATTGAATATATTTTTTGTTTCATAATAACGGTGATGGTGGTGGTAATGATGGTGATTGGGACGAGAGTCGTGTTGGTAGCAATGGTGGTTGGAGTACTGACAGTAGTGGTGACCATAAACTTTTTAATAGTGGTGGGATAGAT
The DNA here is from genome assembly GCA_015708375.1 of Cydonia oblonga. Lineage (NCBI taxonomy): Eukaryota > Viridiplantae > Streptophyta > Magnoliopsida > Rosales > Rosaceae > Cydonia > Cydonia oblonga. The sequence continues at coordinate 2,372 of JADOBS010302328.1, read as the reverse complement.
GTGGTGGTAATAGCGGGATAGAGGGCAACAATGAAAGGAGTGATGGTGGTGATGGTGGTGATGGTGGCGGTTAATGCGATTGTGGTGACCATGATGGTGACCATGATGACCAGGGTGATGGCGGTGGAGAATATGACAGTTGGAGGTGGTGTATCAAAGATGGTGGCAATAATGGTGATGATGGTGAGAAGGTAGAGAATCTGGTGGTAGTGCCGACATTGGTGATAGTAGTTGTGGCATACATGACTTTATTATTTATTAAAACTCTAGCTTTGTTTTATAATATATCTTTTATTTATAATTATTTCGAAAACTGTTTTTGAAAAAGAGAAAAAGTATCAGCTTAATGTTTTTCAGAACTTAGGCTTGTGTGATTTAGATTTTCACATATCTGCCTTTCAAATTGATAAATGAGGTGAAGGTGGTGTTAATTTCTCTTCTTTTTTTTTGTTCCATTTGTATCCCTTTGGTGGAGGCATGCTAAGTAATTATTCCAGAAAAATCCAGGTTTGTGACGATATTATTGGCTATATGTACTATTTAATATGACAATTTTGGTCTCACTGAAGCTAAAGAAACTACTGTTTTTTCTTTCAACAAATGATATAATCTACATTAAGGGGGACGGAGGTGGGTTTAGCCTCATAATAGCTTAGCAATAATGTAGTTCGAATTTGCCTTTGGAGATAATCAAACATAAGACCTCTTACTTACAAGTAAAGAAAAATACCACTAAACCGTAGTACTAAGTGACTAAAGAAACTATTGTTGACTAATTAAATTTGTCGCATACAAGGGCCTGAAAATTTCATAATTTTGAGTAGTCATAGTGAAACTCATAAAGAATTTTCACAAAAATAAAATAAAAATAAAAAATAAAATAAAGCATAGCCATCATCTCTTCGTGATTCTTAGATGCATTTAAAAAAATAAAAAATAAATAAATAAATAAAGGTGTATCATATCATATGTGATCAATGTTTTTAAGAAACACATTATATTAATCAAATTTATGTGTTTTAGTTTATTTATAGTCCTATTGAGATGTGTGCCTTATATACGTCTTGACGAAGTGTTTAAGCTTTTATAAATAAACTTGGCTGATTTGACTAAAAACAAATTGAGTAGTTCTGTAATGATAATGACTGAGATTAGTTTTACTAAACGTCTTAGTGGGGTTTCCAAAAAGAGAAAGAGAAGGAGAAGGATAAAAAAATTAAAAATTTTTAAAAAAAAACCCTCTTAGTGGTTGGTTATAACATACTAATAATCAAAGGCCTTGACAAAGTATCGCTCCACACTGATGATCACTTGACCCAACTTCCCCGTTGCCCTCAATTCTTTATACGCCAATACGAAAGCTCGTAGACTTAATGTCTGATCATTTGTTTGTTAACTTCTAAAAACCCCAAGGGTAAATCAGGTGGTGGGAGCAGGATCCTTCAACCTTGATGGAGCTACTATTACTTTTGCGGATGCAATCGGCTTAAAGGAAGGTCTCAAGCTTGCTAGGGCCAAGGGCACTCGGAAGTTAATCGTGGAGGGAGATTCTAAAGTGGTGATCGAATCAGTGATAGGTAATTGGGATGTTCCTTGGAAGATTAAAACTCTCATTAAGGAGGCTCGATTTATTACTGTTTCGTTCTAGCAGGTTGATTGGAGGCATACCTTCCGTGAAGCCAACTTTTTCGTGGATGCTTTGGCGCATTTTGGGTTTACTTTTACTTCGCCCCACATTTGGAACCATTGTCTGCCTTCGAGTGCTTTACGTGCTTTCCATTTTGATTGTATTGATGAATGCTCTCTCTCTCCGAAAATGGACGAGTGGAGTTGATTAGTTCCCCTTTTTTATCTCCTTTTTTTTCCTAATACAATGAATTATAATTTTTTGTTTTCTGACAGAATTACCCTTAGGGTTTTTATATGTATTTATTTTGTCAGTTTTGATTGTTTGAGGGGCATTTATGTCCAAATATTTTTGGTAAAACCTTGAGACATCAAAGGAATCTTCTGGCTGAGTTTGGCATTCTAATATTAATTAAAGCTAACAAAATAATTACACCTTATATATGGGAGTTCCATTTCTATGTTCTGAGGCCTTTTGTAAACAAACTCAATACCTAAGAAGAGATAGTAAAGTTGAAACAATATCGACAATGTTAATAGAGGACCATGCTGGATCCAAAAAGATTATCACAACAATTATCAACCTACGACTCAATATCGATTTTACAACAATTATTCATCTTTTTGTATTTATCACCTCGCTTTCATATAAGATTGGATTGAAGAACATTGTCCCACTAAATGAGCAAATGCTAGCATGGATTTTTCTTTTTTTTTTTTTTTTTTTTTTTTTTTTTTTTTTAAAA
>JADOBS010302327.1:0-13862 GCA_015708375.1 Cydonia oblonga | reverse complement strand
GCTGAATCTAATATATATATATATATATATATATATATATATGTTTACATCCTTCCTACTCCCTACTTGTGCATTATGTGTGCATGGATACTATGTTCTAATTTGATCCCCTATGCACATGACTCCGGACAAGGCTATGCATATAGACAAATCTAGGCTCACAGACATAAATCTCTCCTCTAACTCGTACAAAGAGGCAATGTGCGTTTCCAGCTCCCATGTGCTTTACCTGTCTTCGTTTGCTTCGATGCAATGGAAATGGAATAATGGGATCGTTATTTTTCTCATCATTGATTTTGATGTATGTTCAGGTCATTTTTGGAGGAGTACAAAGAATACACTAGAAATGCTTGGAAATTGAGGGATAGTCAACCAGATCTTGTCCCAGTAAGTTTTTGACTGCATCCGTTATGTTGTTTGGTTTTTCTTCGTTTTCTTTTCCTCCTATGCATTCAGTGGAGGTAATAACCTGTCCCTGTTCTAATTTGAGCTTCTGTGCAGGTTAGCGTTGAGAAATTTGCAGGGAGTAACATTCCTGGCTTGGAGATGACAAAGTTAGTCTCCGATTCCTCTTTTGCTTTGGCTATCTTTATGTTTATCACTATAATGGAATGGGATTGTCCCTTGTTTTATGTATACTTTCGGTATATCATTTGTTCCAAAATCCATCTTGAAAGGCCAGTACTACTTGTGATGCCCACAGATAGCATTTAGTCACGTGTGAAAACAAAACGAAACAAAAAAAAAAGGAAAAAAAAAAAAACATGTGGACAGGGGCGATTGATCTGATACATCAGGTGATGTTCTAAGACTATTTACATCGTGGTTAACACGAAATGGCTGCCTAGGCAGCGACGACTTACTACCAAACAATTTTCGTACTCCATGTAATTATATAACATTTGCATGCAAAAAAGAAAATGTGCTTGATATTGCATAGGCAAACTCCAACCTAATTTGTGTTCATATGTTATCTTAGATGAAGGGGCTCGTACATGGTTTTATGGCCTATTGTGTATCTCTGACTGCAGGTACCACGTCCGTCGTGATGTGCCTCTCAAAAAATTTGTTGATTATATTCGAAATTGTGTTCGAATTCGAGCAGGCCAACCTATGTTTGTCTATTTCAACAACACTGAACCTCACAGGGGTGAGCATGGCTGCAATCCATTTTTGCTGAAGGCATAATACTATTCATCCTGATTCCGCATCAACTGCGGTTTTAATAACTTTCTTCTTCTTGCTCTGTTACAGGGGCCTTGATGTCTGAAATTGATGATGCAAATAAGGGTGAAGATGGATTTCTTCACATGACCTATAGCGGGGGAGAAGAGAAAGGGGTACTCAGTAGATGCATTGATAAGTTACCATTAAGAATTGTAGTTCACACATGTTTATTTCTTATTCATTCAATGAACATACTCCTGTTCTAATTTGAATGTTTTACGTAGATTGTTGAGTATGACGCTCAAATTTGTGACTTAATTCTTCGCGAGGTCGTCAAGAAGGAGAACACAAAGTTAGTCTTCAACTCAATTCACTGTGCTTTAAATATCTCGATTTGTATTTGCTACTATGGAATAAGATTATTCCCTTCACTTATGCTTGTAGGATAAAAGGGGGTTTTATTTTGTCAAAGGGCATTGTTATGTTAGACAGTTGGAATGATCATTTGAACAAGGAGCTTATGGTAAGAATTTAAACTTGTATCGAGTATTTTTAAGTTCTACACATTCCAGGGATACACCGTTCTAATTTGAGTTTGCTATACATGTGATGGCGGAGTAGGCTCAGCTTGAGGAGAAGGCTACGCTCGAGGGAAAATCTGCCGCTGAATTATCCACTTTTATCGGAAAGGAGTTAGTTTCCAGTTCTCTTGTGCTTGAATTCTCTTGATTTGTAGTTCTAAATTGAAACTTATGGGTTAGTTAATTTTACATGTATGGTTTTGAGTTATGTTCAGTTTATGGGAGTTTTACATGTATGGTTTTGAGTTATGTTCAGTTTATGGGAGTTATGCCAAGAGCGCGAGATAAATCCTTGGCTGTTGAGGAAGAAAAGACCAGATCATATACCAGTAAGAATTTGACTACGTCAAATGTGTTAATTCTCTCTATGAACTAATACCTTCTTGTAATTTGAGTCTTTGTGCTATGCAGGTGAATGTGAAGAAGGATCCAAGCAGTAAAATTCCTGACATTTGCATGAAGAAGTTAGTTCCCGATATCTTTTTGCTTTATTTTCTTTCTTGATTTGTGAACAAGATTGTCCCCTTTTATACGTATGCTTTGTTTTTGCTTTGCTTTTGTTATGTCATTCGTTACGAAGTCGGTCAGAAAAAAGAGGGAAGAGAAATAAGTATGTTATGTTGCTTGTCTATGTGAAGGGGTTCGCACACAGATTTATCGCCTATACTGTGTTTGTGACTGCAGATTCCAAGTTCATTTCGATTTGCCTCTGAGCGAATTTATTGAGTTTATTCGGATTCGGATTGAGTGGAAAGAAGGAAGGCCATGGACAAAGCCTTTGTTTCTCTATTTCAAGAACACTGATCCTCCCGCTGGTAAGCAGAGCTGCAAAAATATTTTGTTTTAGAGCGACAATCGGCATAAGGATATCCATCCATCTTGTTCCCAAACTGTGGTAACAACTCTAATTTCGTCCAATGTTGTTGCACACAGGTACCTTGATGTATGTAATTGATAAGGAAAATAAGGATGATGGCGGATTTCTTAACATCACCTACAGTGGAGAAGAGAAAGGAGCCTGGACGCAGTTAAGCAACGAGGAGTTTGCTCATAAAGTAAAAATCCAAGAGCTAGGAGTCAGTAATGTGAGCTGCTTAGAGGATATGACATAGTTGAAGCCTTAAAACTGATATTGAGACGAATGGTGTTGCATTGGACTTTAAAATGCATCGAGTTGAAATGTTTTATCAGACTTTGCTTACAGATGATATGTGTTTATATACAATGATATTTAGATGCATTGGAGTAGAAATGTTTTGATGTTTTTTCTGTTGTTATTTGTCTAATTTTGTTGACATGCTTGTTACGCTGTGTGTGTTGGTTACTATTCTAGGCGTGCCATTGTCTCTTCTCATCATGGCAGTTGAAAGTCTGTTAAATTAACTAGGCTTAATTTGTCTTCAAAATCAATAGAAGGTCATGGAAGCATAGCCTCCACCAACTAACAGTTACCACCACCAGCATCATGCTATCACCTCCAAACCTAATGCAAAATCACCAACTTCACCCTACAACTCAGGCCGCCAATATCAGGAAGAAGGTCATAGAGGTTGTTGAAATGGTATGAACTGCCATGACGTGACGATCACCATCTTCATCACCCACAAAGAAGAACTAAAAGCTTTACCAATCGAGAATCCTCACAATAAGGAAATCACATGAGTAGAAACAACTCCTTGAAACCCTTTCTGAAATCTTAAACCTCTTCTCTGTTAAGAGATTGCCCTACTGATATAATTTCAATTTGGGTCGATTTTCGATTCAATTCAATACCTATTTGATTGGGTTCTATTTTGTATAATTTATATTTGAAATTTAGATTTTGAGGCAATCAATATTAATATTGTCCATAGTATAACTAGTTGGGGCGTTTGAAATATAATTCATGTTTGAAAAATTAATTGTGGTAAGCAAATGTGACATTGTAATAAGTTGGATATTTGTTTAGAGTATTTAAAAAAGTTAAGACCAATTTAAAATGACACATCTTAATCCTAAAAATCAAAAAAAAAAAAAGAAAAAAGAAACGGACACGTTGGTGCCAATTCCCGCGAAAAAAACCCAACGACTCCTACCTCTCTGATCCTTCGATCGATTCCAATTCCGTCGTCCCGAAGCTAGAACAAGCAGAAAGAAAGAAACAAGACCCCTGAATTAACTATAAACTATAAGTAAGCTACTTCATTTATGTACAAAGCAATAAAAAAGACTTAACTCCCTGATATGACCTTAATTAGCAATTAGCGTTGTGTTGTAATAGCATGACAGCACGCTTAAATCTTACGACTTTTCCATGCATATGTAAGAGTAGGTAGGACGTTGCTGTTTCTTTTATTGGAACCTTCTAGTTTGTTTTTGAAAACTCTATAAGTATAATGCACACACAAGTTGTATGACTAGCAGCCTTTAGGTTAGGTACGTCCAAAGTTCGATTTCCTTTCACTAATTAAAAATCATTTGATAGCAAAAGCCATGCCAAAAATATCTGAACCCTATAATTGCAAACTCATCAAAGGAGAATACAATTCCTCAAAGAAAACGGACGGTTAGTCCTAAACTCAAAACTCTAATCACCAAGACTAAACTTTGCAATTTGACTAAAGGCACCATGAGGAAGGACTGCATTGCCCTCTGATGATTTTGCAAATGTCGGCTAAGAAGCTCTACTATAAGTTACCTCCAACAAACATCGAGTGTCCTCCTCGTAGTCATATGCTAACTGCATAAACCACAACAATCATCACTGCTAAAAGTTGAACAACAAACACCAAAATCGTGACCATGACTACAACCACGAAAACTCTTCTGGACAAAGTTGGAGAGAGAGATCACAACCATAAAGACTCTCCTCGAAAGTGCAAGAGAGCAACCATAACTGAAACATAGAGAGAAAGAAAGGGAAGAGATCAAGAAAGATTCCATCGGCCCCAAGACTAGAGGCAAGAGGTCAGCGACTAGGATTTTTCTTCTTGTAGAATTGTTATAAGTTACGTTACCCTTAACATAATTTTTAAATGAAAGTTTCATATGTCCCAAGTAACTTTTTCCTACCACTAAAATTGGACAAAATACTTTGCAAGGAAAAATACACACCAACTACCAAATGTACCAATCAGATATATGTGATAACAACATCGGTAATGTACTAGATACTGTAAATTGGATGCCGATACTAGCCAATAACGTCAACTTCATTATCATAATATGCTGGAAAATGAATTTACAACCACGCACATTAGCGGTTTTTTTTGTATTTGTCTGTTGATTGATTGGTTTTTCACTCAAGTAGTACCGTCCTTTTTGTTTTTCCCTTCTGTGGCAAACTTGTTAACTAATTTAGTTGCTTAGAAAACACATGGAGCCTATGTCAAGGCCTTTTTCAATAATGAATCAATCTTGAAATTAATTGACGGCACGATGTGTCACTATTTATCGAACCTACATTGCTTGGTCTTTCTATAGCAAAATATCTGGCTGGACAGCTAGATTTGATCCCACAAAACTCACCTTTTTCCTTGCTATCACAATACTTTCTGAGCTTTTTCTCTTTGATTACATGACATCGACAAAAATGGTGGACCTTGAGATTGAAAAGGCATAAGACTAGACGAGGGAGTGAGTAATTACGTGTGCAAAATTCAAGCATTTGAGGCCCTTACACTAAAACCATATTTATAAGATGACCTAATGGTGGCTTTTGGGGTGATGCAATGCCCCAAACTTATAAATACAATGGTTCAAACTCAAGACTTAATAACGTAATGTCACTAAACAAAATGGTTGATGAGTATTGAGAAATACGGTAATTTTATCACCCTCTGCCATTTGGTGTGTGATTTAGTTCTAGTTCAACGAAAATGTGGCTTAATCAGTGGGAAAGATTTGCTAATATCTCTTAAACGAGTATCTTTAAGATGAAGCTTGATTTACATACTATTTGAAAAGGTTCCGAGTCTATTAATCAATATCTAAGATCAACTTTCTATTGTCGGATAATATTGAATCGTTCATACCATGAATGACGACATAGCTTATGTATCAAAATATGCTAGTTTACGAGATGATATTTTCTTTACTTAATTTGGTATATGCATTGGTTATGTTAGTTTCTGAGATAACCTTCAACTTTTTGGGATGCATTTAAATTGTTGCACTACTGTGAGAGCTGGATTTTGACACACGTAGAGAAAGCGCTGGCTCTTTTTGAATGGCCCAATCTTTTAAAGAATTAGAATTGACCAATTGTCTATGTATTCTAATGATAATATTACGGATCTATCTATTTAAATTATATTTGTAAATTATATGATGTGGCTGTTAATAATTAAATTATTAAATAAATGTTGATTAATGTGTTTATTTTTTATTGATGACATATCATATAATTCGTAAATTTTAAAAATTGATCTACCTAACGTTACTTATATTTTGAGATGGCAGGACAAAAAGGAAAAGGACGGAGTACGAGCAAAGGTTCAAGTCCTTGGCACTATTTTATGTACACCACAGATTATGTCCCTGGATAAGTACAGCACCATATCTTTCGAATTTTCTAGAGCACTACTAATTACACGCGCACTCAATTTTTTACCTTATGACAAGTACTACTAACTACTGGTGGAAAATAAAATTCTTAACAAGTTGAAATTTCGAAAAAAAATTTAATAGATCAAGAGGAAAAAAAAAGCTAAATGGAGAAGCCAAATTTAACGTATAATTCCACGGCGTATTGATTGATCAAGTTAGCCTTCTATTTTAAACATGAATGCTCCGGATATTATTCCCAATGTTTCAGTAGATGATTGTATTTTTTTTCATCCTAAATAAAATTTCTATTTTTTTTCCGTTAGAAAAAACAGAAACAAAAACTATGTGGGAAAACCAAGTTGAGAAAGTATCAATTGAAACTATAAAAGAAACGATATTTTGACACTATAAAACAACATGAAAAAACAGTGTTAGAACAATCAAAGACTGACAAGTTGCCTTTCCATTCTATGAATCCACCACAGAGATCCTAAGAGTCAGAAAATAAGAAATGCTTCCTCATAAAAGCCAAATCCTGAACTGTTAACTGATGGAGGATGCCTTTCATGGACATGGAAAAACTGGTGGAATGCATGCATGCATGAAAAATTCAACAAGATGCAATACAAAGTATATCGACACGCATTTCACGTCAAAAAATTTGTGTGATGAAGCTGAATCCGTGCCAAAATCTGGGTACTCCATGTGCTTGATCATTATAAAGCACGCGTATGGCCTCCAGGTCCTTCATGGATCTGCAGAGATGCTATCATTTTATGCAAGGAAAGTGAAAGATCACGTGTTATGCATTAATCAAAATACATAAGGAGCAAATGACCTAACCGAACAGTACTGTAGATCACGATCCTGACTGCTAGAAATGATTGGATTGGATATATCATATATTAACTTCCAAATTCATATGTTAAAGTAAGAAATGAGGGCAAGCTTCCAAATTTTGTCCACGTTGAAGAAATTAGATGTATTAGTTATTGCTAAAGATTAGTTTCCTTCATCACTACTAACCATCTTCTAACTTCAACATGGGCAAAAAATTTCGAAGTTAGCCTCCATTATCTCATTAACAAACGTGAAATCTAGTGAGCTACTATATCATATTTAATCCATTTGTAAAAATCCGTTCCCTTTATAGTGGGGAAGTAATCAACTCCTTATAAGATCATGTGAATTCTTTTGACTTTTCGATGTGAAACAACACTCAACCATTAAGGAAGTTGAGGTCCCACCCCAAAACTCGTTGACTATATAGAGAGTAGCTAAATACATGCCAAGTCACTTAATTTTCCACCGTGGAACAACACACTTCACATCCCCCAAAAAATAAGTTTTGTCAATAAACATGGGGTAATTAAGATATAGAGTTGATTCAGTAGAACCACCCACATTCTTCCCCGTAAGGCATTAGGCTATGCCTCTCACAAAACCATAAAACAACAGCTAAAATTCTAAAGGAGATGTATAAGTAGAAAGTTAGGAAGGCATGGAAAAAGATCAGTGGTAGTAGACTAGAGTAGAAGTGCCGTTTAATGATTTTGGTAAGGAAGAGGCTGACATGACAATTGAAAAGGGACGTCTCATGGTAATTTGGAAGCTACAAAGTCACCCACACTCACATGGGACGGTCTCACCCCATATTGAACTCCACCCAGTCAGCAACAACTTGTCAGCTTTCTAACTCCTTGCTATGTCACATATTGTACATTGAAACTGTACAATCTTATCCTCCTAACCCTATATATAACAAAGTGAGCCAACGTACCAAATATACCATCAATCCAACATATAAACCAAAAGAAATTGTTATAAGCACAAAAATGGCTAAGTCCAGAACTACAAGCACTTGCAAGAAGAGTAAGAGCATTGTGAATCTCAAAATTGTAGTGGAAAAGCTACAAAGAAGCCTATCTTTGGGAAGATCAAAACAGTCAAATTATTCCGATGCTAACTCGACGAATGTGCCCGAAGATGTTAAGGAGGGTCACTTTGCCGTGATTGCGGTGGATGGAGACGAACCAAAGAGATTTGTGGTGTCATTGAGTTACTTGACACACCCAACTTTCTTGAAGCTATTGGAGCAAGCAGCTGAGGAGTATGGTTTTGATCATGAAGGTGCCCTAACCATTCCTTGCCAGCCAAGCGAGCTCGAGAAGATATTAGACGATCGGCAATGGCAGGAGGAAGAGAGAGGCTCATCTAGTGATGTTAACTGGGGTTCTTGTGAATCTATGGTGCGGAGTTACTGATGATCTTGAGCAAGATTGGCTTTCTTAATTTTGGATGATGGTATATAATAAGTTAGTCTTTCTGCCATCTTTTACATTGCGTTCGAGTTTTTTGCTTTTCCTTTTATTCCTTTTCCAATATCCGTGTATTTATCCACTGGCAGAGCCAGAGGTCTTTTGCCATTGTTTACATTGTTAATATTTCTCTAGTCTGTCAAGGAAACTAGAAAATTCTATAAATGACTGTCTAGTGATATTCATTTTCATTTGTAAGTGAAAAGTTTTAAGTTCAATTCTTTTCAAAGAAGAATTTAAATCATATTATTGCTAGCTCATTATGATTTTTAGATTACTCTATACTTCTTTAGTGTAAAAAATATCGTTTGTTAAAAAAAAAAAAAAGTTGCCCTTGTTTTAATGTTCTTCTTCCACAATTTTTCAATAGTAAAATGAGGTAAACGCCCATGTGGACACGTGTAAGTCATCTAGACGAAAACCATGTTGACACGCGTGTGCTGTTGTTCTCTCTTCTCGACAACAATCTGCTTCTTTAACCATAACTCTGTAAACCCTCTCGATCACCGTCACCGCCAGTCCATAGGATATCCTATGATAATGGTGTTTCCCCTTTAAGCAGTTTTGGATTCTCACAAACAAATTTGAGTCACATTATTAATAGTTCATTGTGAGGCTTAACTTACTTCTCTAATGTTTTAGTGTAGATAAATATCATTTGTCTACGGTCTAGTGGTATTCCTCTTCACTTGTAAGTCAAAAGTTTTAGGTTCGATTCTCGTTAAAGACGAATTTAAATAACATTATTGCTAGCTTATTGTGAAGCTTAGACAACCCCTCCCCCTATGTAGATACTATTATGAGTTAACTATGCAAACGCGTCTTGAGATTTATCGATTTTTCACATAACTCCCTCACATTTGACACATTAGACAAACACCCCCTCAGATTTTAATTCCCTTTCATATAACACCTTGAGTCAAAAATTGGCTTATAAATTTACTAATTACTTGAAACTAATAAAAAAAAACTTTATAATTATATTAAAAAAACATAAAATATTAAACACTTAAAAAAAGTAAATGACCCTTTACCATAATGGTAGAAACGTGTAGAGCTTTTGCGTTTTGAAATAATGCCAGGAAGAAAGTTTTTACACAATTTAAGGTTTTGGATTAGGGAACTTTAACGAAAAACTTCTGATACTATTTACTTGAACGAAAAATCACATTTTTACACAAAAAAAATCAATTTTAATACTATTCACTCTACCCTTTATTTATTATTATCGTTAAAACTTCTAATTTTCAAATCATTTTCATTAATTTTCCATTTGAAATAAGCACTTAAAATCCTCTTAACTTTTTAATGTCATCCTAAGTCGGTCTTAAATTTTTAAAACATTCGAAACAAATACTTAAGTTATTGAAAATGTAGTCAAAATAAATATTGATTTGACTAGTAACCAAGCCAGAAAAGATGGAAATTTCCAATATTATAATTATGAATATAAATAATGGAAGAAAGCAAGTCCAACATATATCCTTTTCAGTTTCAGGGAAGAACGGAACATACAATAGGGGAAATATTGTCTAGCTAAAAATAGCAAAGTATATAATAATAATAATCTTAATCGACGACTCGGCTGCTAACCAAGCCTAATACTAATAACATGCGGGAACGTAAACAAAAATACCACCTACAAACTGGGCAAACGGCCATAGAAGCTGCCGCCGGCTTGAAACAATAACCAAGCCTCCGCCCATTTCCGATCTCGTCTTCCGTCATAGTAGTCGGAGAGTCTGAGAAGACGTCTCAGAAACGGTAAACACCCTGCTCGCTGTACTGTCTCGTACAAGTGTAAGCAAGGCCAACAAATCAACTACAACAAGCTCGAGATGGAACTTCAATATCGGTCTCAATCGGCTAAACCAGCCTTTATCTTCAGGTGCTGCTTGAAGTCCATAATATCGCCACCCCACCGGGTCACGGCTTGATTTTCACATACCCATATCTCCTCAGCTACCTGGTTAATGAGCCTGAAATCGTGGCTAACAAGGACCAGGCCCCCGTCCCACTCATTCAACGCCTCCGCCAGTGAGTCGATTGTCTCAATATCTAAATGATTGGTCGGCTCATCCAACAAGAGTAACTGCGGCTGCCTAAACGCCAACCAAGCAAAGATCACACGGCTCCTCTGCCCATCGGATAAGTTCTTCATTGGCATTACCTGTGCCTTACCTGATAATCCAAACTTACCAATTGCAGCCCTCATCTTCTCTTCCTCATTTCCCGGGTACTCTTGGATCATGTACGCTAGGGCAGACAGTTCCACATCAAGCTTCTCAGCCAAGTGCTGATGGAACTGGGCGATTCTAAGGTGATTGTGCCGCCGGACCATGCCATCAGAAGGAAACAACTCCCCCGTCATCAGCTTCAAGAGAGTACTCTTTCCAGCTCCATTGGGCCCAACCAGAGCTATACGTGAGTCCAGATCAACACCAAAGTCAATGTTCTTGTAGATCAAATTATCAGGAGTGTAACCAAATGAGACTTCAACAAACTGAAGCACTGGTGGCGGCAGCTTTCCCACATCGACAAAACGGAAGATTAAAATCTTGTCTCTTGCCACCTTCTCTGTAAGCCCACCACGCTCCATTTTTGCTAGGGTTTTCTCTTTGCTTTGTGCCTGGCGAGCTAGTTTTGCTGACCCGTGTCCAAACCGAGCTATATATTCCTTCATGTTAGCAATCTGTTCCTGCTCCCACTTATACTGTTTCATCTGGTTCTCCTCCAGTTCCGAACGGGTCTGAACATACTGATCATAGTTTCCAGTGTACATCTTCAGTTTCTTGTTCTGCATGTGAATGATGTTTGTGCAGACACCATTCAAAAAATCCTGGGAGTGTGAAATAACAACCAGGATGCGCTCAAAATTCTTCAACATCTCCTCCAACCACACACAAGCTTCTAGATCTGTTACCAAGGGAAGACAACTAACCATGAGCGACTGAAGTCATAAAATATGTATCTCCACATAAACAAAAGACGAACACAATAACATATTAAGGGAGTCAAACAGCTGCACAGGCACTGAGTAGCACCACAGTGAACTAAGTTCTCCAAACTAATACCGATCAGAAGTAAATCTAAACAAGAGGAAAAACGTTGGGGGTGGTGGTGAGTCAGAATTTCGTTACGTAAAGTTGTACTATTTGGAAAAATGCATCCAATCTCTCTTCACTTTTTCATGATAACTCGGAAAACTAAAATGAAATAGTCCCAAAAATTCTAGACAAATCTGTATTAACCAGACAATGGAAAGGAGATGGGCCACAGATAAATCCCTATGCCAGCTCAGGAATGACATAACACCCGTAAAAATTACCATTCAATCCCCCCAATTAACCTAAACTTAAAGAAAAACAGTTAGGAAAAAGGGATATGTTTCTAATAACAAATTCCTGACATGACTTTCAGCCTCTATGTACAATCTGAACCACTGATAAGTGGGCCAATAACCAATCTTGGAAACTGGCTATACATTTTATTACTAGATAAAAAACATGGAACCCACTACACCGCCAAACATGGAGCTACAACGAAACTCTAGTTGTAATGAGAACTATCCTGCTCATATAATGAGCAAAAAAATAGAACCTAAAAGGTTAGGCCTATAAAGTGGGCCAATAACCAATCTTGGAAACTGGCTATACATTTTATTACTACTACACCGCCAAACATGGTGCTACAACGAAACTCTAGTTGTAATGAGAATTATCCTGCTCATATAATGAGCATTAAATAGAACCTAAAAGGTTAGGCCTATAAAGTGGTAGGTAATGTGATTTCACAGGCCATACAACAGACGATTTAGAACATAGAAAACAACTCAAATCTCATAATCAGAAAACTAAAGCCAGCACGACCGTGACCAAGTACCTTCTCTTTTAGGTCTCTTCTTTCCTTCTCCATCTCACTTTCTCACACAACACTATAAAGATTCTTTACACGATGGCATGCAAAGTTAAAACAATTTAAAAAGAAAAGAAATATAACCCATAAACAAAGACTCTATTTCTCTTATCGACTTCTACACATTAAAGCCCAAAGCTTTTCTCATTTTCATTCATGCAAATCAATTTATTCAGTAGAATAAATCTAGTAAGACAACACTCATTAAGAAGAAAAATCTAACACAAAAACTAAAATTTCTAACCAGTTAAACTTACCAAGGTGATTGGTGGGCTCATCCAGCAACAGGATGGTTGGGTTTATAAAGAGAGCACGTGCAAGTGCAATCCTCATTCTCCACCCACCAGAAAAATCCCGAGTTTTCTTTGCTTGCATCTTCTTGTCAAACCCAAGACCATAAAGAATTTCAGCAGCACGCTTCTCAGCAGTTGCTGCATCCAATGCTTCAAGGCGCTCATAAATGCGTTCAAGCTGCTCTCCACCGCCATCATCCTGAAAATAAGTAAAATAAGTCATAAGAACTGTGAGGTAGAAAGCTGCCTAAAACAAAGCAACCATTGAAATTCCACTATTGGGTCCTATATTATTCACATTACTTAACAACTAACCAAACCCTGCTTTTTATACTTCCCGATTCTTTTAATAATTAATACCAAAGTACTCCAAAATCTAACTCTTATATTACTACAGCTTACCTGAGCTGCCAGTTCTTCAACTTCTTTCTCCAACCTTATCCTCTCCTCATCACAGCTAATGACAGCCTCAAGTGAAGACATGTCTGAGGCTTCAATCTCCCTACTGAGATGATAGATATCCATGTGATCCGGAATTGGAAGCTCTCGGAGCCCTATTGCAGTTAGGAGGGTGGATTTACCACACCCATTCAACCCAAGCAAGCCATAGCGTCTGAAAAGGAGCATGAATACACAAATTTAGCATATTTATATGAATAACAAATACTCCATTCATTAAAAAAAATACACACACACACACTTGAATTAAACATGTATAACTAACCTTCCATAATTAAGCTCCAGTTCAGAATCGACTATCAGATCATGTCCATGGAAGGTAACTGACAGAGACTCAATCTGCAATGGTCACAGAAATGTCATTTTTATCACCAACCATTCCAGTTAGGAAATCAACTGAAACCGATGTTTAAAAAATAGAGCGTGAATGAGATTCATTAATTAAAATACCTAAAAAGTTTTCAAAACATGACACCAATGCTAAAACCAACCATACAACAACGAAACTCAATTACAACTTTAAAAAAAAAAAAAAAAAAAAAACTAGGAAATCAAATATTCTAACTTGTAAACACAGTACCAATCACAGAACCTCCTCGTAT
>JADOBS010302326.1:0-13858 GCA_015708375.1 Cydonia oblonga | reverse complement strand
CTTTTCGTTAAAACTTTCTATAATTAAAGTATTTCCAAAACAGTGTTAATTATTTGAGTAATTTTGACTATTTAAGCTTAATAGTCAAGTCAAGTAAAGACAACCAAAATAGAGCTGTCAACTAGCCGTACGTTGTTATCACTTGTGTCCTCAAAATTGTGATAAGATGATAACGGTATAATTAAATCCCTAATTACTATGGTCTCAAGTCTCAATCGTATTTCTAATGAATGCTATTATAAAATACCTAAAATCTTAATATATTAAGCAAATTTAGGTTAGTGGCCAAAACTAGTTAACAACAAACATTTCCCTGCTACTGGTCTACTAATAATTTCTCTTTCATTTTCTATAGAAGGCTGAATTTAAATCTCATAAAATTGGTAACCATAATTAAGAATCGACAGTTCCTTAATAACTCAGTCTTTGCTTGTACCTTTAATTTTGCATTTGTATTTAGTACCTTGATTTTGCGTACTCGATTCATTATTAGTGCGATTGCAAGTCATCTCTACTGATGAAAACACACGGTAACTAGGATCCATGATGAAAACACACTTGGTTTGATGCAAAAGAAAATTAAAGTATACGTCATATTTTCAAAGACGACTACATATATAAGGAAAAGAGTCTTAGCAAAGATAAATAATCATAAATCTTCGACTACCAAGTGTCAACAAAAAAAATAAAAACAAGACTCTAGTACATAGGTACCTCACTTTTTGTAGTTGAAACCAAACACAAAACTAGAACATACCCACAACTATTAACAACATGCTACGTAAATAATTTAGAAATAATTGCCAAAGAAGTCGAAAAGAATAGGTGAAACCAAAAACTCCCCCAATCCCCACCAAAAATGTTACAATAATCAACCAACCTAAATAAAAAGGAAACCAAGAGAAGCACAGATTATATTTAATTCTTAAATCTTAGGAGAACTCAGGTTATTTAATTCTTAAACCCTAAAATAAATAAATAAAAAATGAAAGAAAAGAAGGTATGAAACACGCTTGTGTTCCAAGTTCCAAGTATTAAATGACACAAATCTAGTTAATCAAAGAGGAGGTTTGCCCGTACCTTCACTGCAACTAGTTTAATTATTGTTTAACTAATTAATTAATAATTAAGATTCATAAACCTTGAAACGTTGTTTGACCATTCAGCTTTGGTTTGCTCCCCTCAGTCTCCTCACTATAAAACCCGCCCCCTCCACACCCTTCCTTGTCACCACTCAACACAACTCAAGAAAACCTCAACAAATCGTTGTTTATTTCACAATGAGCTTCTCTGCTGCTTCAACCACACCGGCCGTCGACAAGGGCGACGGAGCTTCCATCTCCACCGTCCATCGCGACATCATCACGGCCCACATCCTAACCCTCCTCGACGGCCAGACCTTGGCCGCTGTGGCCTGCGCATCGTCCGAACTACGCGCTTTCTCCGCCGAAGAAAAACTCTGGCGGGACATCAGCACCGCCACGTGGCCTTCAACCACCGATCCACGTGTTAACGACCTCATTTCCACTTTCCCAGCCGGTCACCGCTCTTTCTTCTCCGACTCTTTCCCGCTCCTCGACCACTCCCCCTCCCAATTCGCTCTCAGCCCTTCGTCTCCCACCGCGGAGTTAATCTCGGCCGTCGATATTTTCTACAAAGGCCAGCTCATTTTCTCAAAGGTTCAGGAATCAAAGACCGAATCTGGATGGTTCCTCTGCTCGCCCTTCCGGGTGGACTTGCTTGACCCAAAAGAAACCTTTCCGACACCAATCCGACATGTCGGAGAAGGCCAAAAGTCATTGAAGCACTTGGAGGAGAACTTGAGCTTGAGCTGGATCGTGATCGATCCGACCCGGAAACGGGCGGCGAATTTGTCGAGCCGAAGGCCGGTGAACGTGCAGCAGCACTGGCTGACGGGGGAAATACAGCTGCGGTTCGCCACAATATTGGCGGGGGAGAAGAAGGGTGAGTATGTGCAGTGCGGTGCAGTGGTCACGTGCAAGGGGACCGAAGGTGGGGAGCTGCACGTGAGGGAGGTGAGCATGCATGTGGAGGCCATGGAGGGGAATCATTTGAACGGGAGGGAGAGCTTGGTAATATTGCAGAGGGCGATCGAAGGAGGGAAGAGGAGGAAGGAGATAAAGGGGAAGGCGAGGTTGGAGGAGTACTTGGAGATGAAGAGAGAGAGGAAAAAGAGAAAGGAGAGGAGAGAGAAGGCTTTGGACATGATCTGCATTGCTGCTGGGGTTACTATTTTTATGGCGTTCTGGTCATTCGTCTTGTTCAGATAGTCTAAGAGATGATGATGATGATGAAAAACCCAGAAAAGGAAACAGTTGGGTTTAGTTAATTTATAGTTAATTACACAGTTTAATTAATTATTTATACCAACATGTATAGAAAGGTTCATATAATGGAAGCAAAATGGGATTTCGATTATAATCATTTGTTTATTTATATGATCACATATGTGATTATGTAGTGTAGCTTTTTATATCCCTCATTAAATTGGTTCAAATTAGGTGTATATGGAAGATGCATGTGTCCCATTTTCTGTTCTAAATCTCGTACGTACTATTGTTCCAAAAATCTTGTACGTACTAACTGGCTAATAAGTTAATATAGTGTTAATAGAAAAAAGTTGAGGTTATATCATAAACTCAATTGGTAATATGTGGAGTAATTTAATTTATTTATAAGTCATTATAAGCCATGTAAGGTTCATCTCTCATCAATATGAGATTTATTCTCAAAATGCTCCCTCATGTGTGGAAACTTTTCAAGCCTAGCATTTTGACGACACAAATCGAGTGAGGAAGAGTACATGTAGTCGTTGGTCTTTACACGTGGGACAAGAATCATGAAGAAATTTGAGGTTCCACCACAAAAATATAGAAAATAACCTAACGTATTTATAATCCATGCAAGGTACTTCTTCCTATCAATATGAAATTCATTATCAACGGGGATCACTTCACAACAAAATCTAATAATACGAACCGTATTATTTCAAAGATCATCATTTGAAATCCTTCCAAAAAATTAGTGAATATCCATGCAGCGATGGTTGAGTGTTGGATCCTTTCAATATATCTTTGATATTTGAACCCAAGTATGAAATCGCAATTGATTTTCTTCAGTTTAATTTATTAGGAATAAAAAATATCGTTTTGTAACAACCAACAATTGATTGATTAGGTTCTGAGTATTGACCACTCAGTATTAGGATTTTGTGGTATTTCTCTTCACTTAGAAGTGAGAGGTTTTAGGTTCGAATCTCGTATATGGTGAATTTGATACCAAATTAGGTTGCCCATTGTATGATTTAGCCGAATTCCCTTTCTCTTTAGTGTTAAAATATCGATGTACTAAAAAATTGTGAGTATTGAGATTAGTATCTGTGGAGGTGGAGGCAAAAATGTGCTTTTGTAACAACCAGCAATTAATTAAAAGATTAATAAGAGCACTGCTTGCCTTATGTATTAATCTCTTAATATATGATAAGGACTTTTTTGTCTTCTAAATTTTTCTCACAAAAGAAGGGCGAGTGCATCATTAGTGGATTACCCTGGTAGTTATTTAGAATGTTTCGCGCCATTTATTATTATGGGTTAATGGTATTCCTATTTTTTTGTAAGTGAGAAGTCTTAACTTCGATTCTCACCAACAGCGAATTTGAACTACATTTTTGCTAGCCTATTGTGAGGCTAAGCTCCCTCTCATCTTAGT
Organism: Cydonia oblonga; assembly: GCA_015708375.1. NCBI lineage: Eukaryota > Viridiplantae > Streptophyta > Magnoliopsida > Rosales > Rosaceae > Cydonia > Cydonia oblonga. Next base: position 10,129 of record JADOBS010302326.1, on the reverse strand, counting down.
ATATATAATATCTTTTGTTAAAAAATAAAAAAGGATCTTTCTGTTTAATTTATTATGTTTGAAGGTTTAAATCTTTCCTTCTCCCGTTTAAATGAATGTAAAATAATCATTATTATAGCACTCTAAGGCCCTGTTTGTTTGGACTCCTTAGCTAGAAGTAGCTAGGATTGGCTTAGCTATTGTCCTAGTCCCTTGTTTGACCTGGCTACTCCCCATATTGACACTTGGCTTTATGGTGGAACCTCAAGTTTCTTTATGGTATCAGAGTATGTCCCACGTGTAAAGTCAAACGGCCACTCACGCTTCACGTCATCCCGTTGTGTTGTCCATGTCTTAGGCTTGAAAATTCGCCACATGGCGTGTTGAGAATGAATCCCGCATTGATGAGAAGAAGGACCTTGCATGGGCTTATAAGTAAGTTGAGCTACTCCTCATATTGCCAATTAATTTTATTTTGGAACCTTAACTTTCTTCAGTCCAAAGCTCGATATTAGCAATCCTTAACAATCCCGTGCCTCCTCATTTGTGGTGACCCAACTAGCCCACCATCACCACGACCTCTCTTTCCAACTCTCATTCCCTTCCCAATTCCTTCTCCTCATACCTTACTGGAACCCTTGTGCACTCCCACTATCTTGTCGTCGCACCTGTTGGATATATGTCAACAATCTATGATAAAATTATATATGCTAATAAATAACAAATGTGAATAGAAAAATTAACGGAGTATGAACAAAACAAAAATATAAAACTGACAACTTGAAGATCGAGGCTTGCGTACCGCAATGTCCTTGAAACAGAAATTTCATCCCTACTCAGTGCTTGTAGTTCTACACACGTTTGCTTATCCAGGATTCAACGATCAAGTTAGAATTCCAACACTGGAAGACTTAACTTCGGGCGAATTTTTGTGTGGTTCTCTCAGTAAAAAGGCTTAGGAACGTAGAATAAGAATTTGATATTTTCTATGTTCTAAATGCCATGCAGATGAATGTTTATATAATAGGTTTATACCTATTCACAACAGGTATGAAAATGGGGTGCGTTTGTTGGAATTCATCTTTCACAAAGGGGTGCTTTCTCTGCATTCTTTCATCTCAATAGACATCATCTGAAAAGATAGGTGTCACATCCTGGCCTGGGCCCCCACCACATCCCGGGCTTGACTCCACCGTAGCACGATGTTGTTCGTTTTGGGCCCCAACCACGCCCTCACAGTTTTGTTTCTTGGAACTCATACAAGAACTTCCTAGTGGGTCACCCATCCCGGGATTGCTCTCGCGTGATCTCGCTTAACTTCAAAGTTCCTATGGAATCCGAAGCTAGTGAGCTCCCAAAATGCCTAATGCTAAATGGAGGTGCAAATGTACATATAAGGCTTAGAGGATCCACTCCCCTGGGTGATGTGGGATGTTACAATCCACCCCCCTTAGGGGCCTGATGTCCTCGTCGGCACACTTCCAGCTAGGGATTGGCTCTGATACGAAATTGTCACATCCCAGCCCAGGATTGTAACGACCCGTCCCTAAAAATTATGATTTTTATACTTTTAATAACTGAATTTACGAAAATGCCCTTCGAGGTAAAATGTTGCCTCTTGTTGACTGTCGTGTCGTGCCACGTAAGATCTGTTTTCTTAGCGTATGTGGGTGGTATTCGTCGCTACGAATGCGTGGGCGCAAACAAAACGTGTTTTGGAGTTATAACAAAGGAGTTATTAACGTTTAAAGTCGGGGGCATTTTAGTAAATTGGTTATTTTTAGAAAGCTCCAGATTTTTGGAGCATAATCTGATGGAGCCACATGTGTGGCCCAGATTGAAGAAAAATGGTGATGGGTGGTGGAGATGAAGGAAGCAAGGAGAGAAAGGAGGGAAAGGAGGGAGAGAGATGGCCAATCGTGTGAGAGAACAAGGAGGGGAGGGAACGAAGAGGAGGATTCTTGACCCGCGCCCTTTTGACCCGACCCGATCAGCTCCTTACTCTTCCAACGGCTTTTCGCCCATTTTTCTGGCGAATTACGTCAAACCATCACTTGGGAAACCCTCCACGATCTTTTCTCTTTCTATTACACCCCAAAAATTAAGGGATTTGGCCTTCAAATTGGGAGAACCCGCAAGGTGGGGTGCGGCTACTTTGTGTTCGAATCACCTAAATCTGAAGCTAACTACATGCATCTCCACCACCATTAGACTTCCCTTGGACCCAGGAACAAAGCCCAAACAATTTTGGGGGCGTTGGAGTTCGAATCGAGGTCGAATCAACACACACCTAAAACTAGGGTTCCGGCAAATTTTCGTGAAATTGAGGCTTTTCTTGGCCAAATTGGCCTTAGCCACAGGTATGAAAGTTGCTCCACTCATTGTGATTTTCATTTTTATGAAGTTTGACATTTTTTAGAAATAGTTGAATATTCCGGTAAGTTAGGGCGGCTGACCGCCACCCACGACAGCGTGTGCGGCGACGCTTGGCCAATGGGCCGCCAATGCTATTTTATAGTAAATTGATATCTTGATCTTATATTTGATATCCGTATGATGTGATTTGATTATTGTGAATCTAGTTCCATTAAGGTTCGCTGCTTGATTATTTTAGTAATCGACGATCTGACTGTTGGATCGTCACCAAACTTTGATACATTATAGTACGTAATATTTTAGGACATTAGGAACTTACAGATTTGGAATCGGATGTACAGATCTTCCCGAATTGGATTTGTAAGTTCATAAAATAAAATGTTAACCTCCACTTGAAATTGGCAATTGGCGGGGATCCAACCGTTGGATCGTAATGAAATTTTAGTATGATGTTTTAGAAGCTTAATTCATTTTCCACTCGCATGTGAGATGGGTTCATTCCCGCTCACGGCGCACTCTTGTCTTTAGCCACTTTTAGGTTTAAATTTATTTACATTTTCCACATCACCACACTTTATGGCTTCGTCACCTTCCAAGTGTCAGCCAGCACAGCTCGATTCAGAGTCCTAATAGACATTCCGGGTCGAGGTGTGTCAATGAGTCTGTTGATAAAAAAAAAATTAATTAATTAATTAAATTCAAAATTAACTAAAATTAATTAATTAAATCCAAAAATAATTAATTAATTTAATTATTAGAGCCTATCTTTTGATAATTAATTATCTAGTAATTATAATTAATTTATATATTAATTACCAATTAATTAGTACACCCCAAAATCCAACCCCAAGGGTGAGCCCAATTTTATCCTCTAAGGCCTATCACTCAAATCACTTTCTATAAGGGACAAAGCCTTATAAAGTGAGGAAACCTTTCGGGAATGGCCAATGTGGAATAATGAAATTTCTACTCAAATTCTCCAATACTCTCACCTCCTATTTTTCTCAATGGTGGTGGTGAACCATGAGAGATCAAATCAGAAACAAATCTTCAATAATTGCGATTAGATCAGGATCGAAGTCGGAGTCGGAGTCGGAGAGTTTGAGGAAGTAGTTTTAGCAATCAAATATGGGTATTTGTTATGGAAAGTTTTTCTTAAAGAGTCTGCAATCAAGGAACCCATTTGATGCAAATTTGATGCAAATTTGAAGCTCTGTTTGAGAGAGAAGAGATGGGCAAAGATAATGAAGATGGCTTAGGATAAGTTTTTTTTTAATATAGTTTTTGTTTTTTCAAAGGAAAAACTAAATTTTAAAAATGGCAAAAAAATTATATTGGTTTCAAAATTTGTTAGTTTATGGCTTAATCTGGTACTGCACCAAACGCTTCATAATTTTTCTCTAGCTTGGTCCAAGCCAAGTTAGTTCGTCCAACTTAGTCCCTAAAACTTGTCTTATCTGAAATAATTCGATGCAACAAATGCACTTTAAAAGTCAAATAACAACTCCATGTTGTTATGAGTATCACTAATATTATATCACTTTCAAAGTAAAATAAATACATTGTATGAAGTTATAAGCTCTCACGAGGTAATGACTCTGAAACCAATCCTGATTTTTAGCGAATGTGAAGAATAAGATGCCAAACTTATAGTGAAAAAAACAATAGGATAGTGCAAGAAATAAAGAATTGTTGTAGGCATAATTTACTGAACAATTATAGAGGCCATATAAAGAGAGAGGGTGCGGCTTAGAGAGAAAAGAGAGATGTGCAATTGTGAGGTGTATGTTATTCCACCACATTGTGCTTTATTTATAGTAGTAGGATAGATAAAAACCTGTCCCCTTAGGATTACAACATTTAATAGGTAATCTACTCCGAATAGAAATATAAGATACATTCCTATATCTACTAGGATTTGCACAATCACATTCCTAATCTAATAGGACTACAACACTCCCCCTTGAGTGTGTAAATACTCAAGTAAATGGCGCATCAGGTCTTCAGTGATAAAGCAAGTACATTTGATGAAGTCATCAACACAATGAGCAAATGTGAGTCTCATATCAACGAAAGAATGCATAAAAAGTAAAACTCACAAAACTTCGCTATTGTAAAACCCAAGGTCAGAGAAAAACCCATAGACTAAGGAGAAAAGTGAGAAGTTGCATTAAGTCAAAACTATACATCTTTTGGACCAAGTAGAAGAACTCTTAAGGGTATGATCAGCCCAAGATGGGTGCCTCGTTAAAACCTAGTTAGGTAGCAAAAACCCAGTGGCAAAAATACTCCTAATCGTAAGGAAAAATAGTACATTAAGATCAAGTGAGTATACTTCTGGATATTCCCCCTGAGTTTGACAGAACTTCCAAATGAGAACTACAAGCATTGCATATGATAGTTAGGCATACCAATTGCTCGGACAAGCTTCTGGAAAGTTGACTTCGGCAGTGACGTCGTCCAGAGGTCGATAAGGTTGTCTGGGATAAGCTTGCATGACTTTAATCTCCTGATACTTTGCTGATGTAGATGTAGACGCAATATGTCTTGGCGTTGACTTTGTTGATGTATCATGGCTTGGTCGGATTGATACATGCGACATAGTCTTCACTGATCGTTGTCGGGAGTCAACGATGGACAAAAACACAACAAGTACTTTGAATAGGCTCAACAATAACACCTAACCATGTCTCACTTGTGGCATAGTGAAGTAAGGTGAGTCTTAGAACGATTCGAAGATTTCGCAACTAAGGTCATATTGTGGACCTCCAACATATTGCGATATCCCTAACGAAAAAATATAACCATTTGGGGATTTTTCCTTGTACGGGCTTGATAAGTAACATGTGTCACCATAATAAACAAGGCAAGCATCATTTCAAGGATCAGGGGGTTGGATTTGCTCGAAATGTTTTGGGATTTTCCCTCATAGTACCTTCAGGTATGTCTTTAATACCAATTTAGTGGTTGCGTGTGGTTGCGTGTAGGTGTTGCATTTCAAGGATCAAGGGTTGGATCTGCTCGAAGAAGATGTCTTGTCTAATACAATGAGCTAAGTACAACGAAGTACAAAGTTGAACTTTAGATATGGAATTGTTCCATAACCTCTTCAAGGGTCTCATTTGCATATAACGTAAGGACGATCAAGGGTATACTCAAAGGTAACACTTTCGGGGTGTAGTTCGACTGGTAGACCAAAATACCGTCAGAATAGTGCTTTGAATTTCAGGTCAACGCATAAACGATTTTTCTGATAACTCATATATTTCATGCAATTATACCATCCATTTCTAGCCTCTTTGTGATGTTTTTGAGTTAAATTGGTTGCATTTTACCCTATTTTGTGTTAGTGTGCAGTCACATGTGTTTTAAGATCAATTTAAAGTCAGGAAGTGAAAACATGCCATTTTTGTGGTTGATTTTAATTCAAATGTCGAAATAAGTTTAGTGGCATGTTTTAAAGCTCAAATAAAGACCCCAAAGAAAATATGGCTGGTTAGAAGACCAAGAACAGAATGGGAAAGGAATTGGAATATCTAGCCTGATTTGGAGGAGCCAAATAAGGAAAAATGTTCAAAACCTTAGCTTAATGGTTGGGATCACCTTGCAGTCAGCTACAGCCCCATTTAGCATATAAATACTAGGGTTTCAGATCACTTTTACACAAGCCCCTCTTAGGGGTTGCCCAGAGCTTTCTCCCTTCTCTTTCTTTGGCCTTTCTTCCAGAAACAAAACCCTATTTCCCTTCACCATCCGCTGCCATTGAAGAAACCACGCAGCCGCGCTGTTCTTGGAGAAGTTCAACATCAGAATTGCTTCAAGGGGGTTTCTTCTATGAACTTTAATTTCACTCATGTTGTTCTTGATATTCATATGTTCTGTAATCATGTTGTGTAATTAAGTTCATAGCTGGGGATTTCGATGTAGCCTTGCAAAACTATTCTATGTTATTAAGTTAAAGTATTTGATTTACCACTCTGTGTTCTTGTTTCATTCACTGGTTTTATAGTTTAATTTGCTTGATCATCTTAATGTTTGATCACCATTAGGGTTGCTTATGAATTATTTAATCAAGGTTATAGTACACATCATGCTTAATCTTGGTGGACATGTGAATGAATGAAGAAATTGCTATGCCTACATCCTACCATGTGATTTCTTTGGTTCTCTGAAGTTTTCTTGTTCTTAATGGATTCTTATTTGGTAATCTAAGTTGAACATCACAACTAGGTTGCAGATTAGGAGTACTTGATCACAACCACACATCAAATGGATGATCATAAATAAGTAAAACGAACCCCAATTGCAGATTGGATAGTTGAATGCATTTAACTTAATTTTCATGGAATTGGCTTGCAATAGTCAAATCGGTATCCGTAGTTCCATTCCCATTATTTCTGACTCAACCTATCATTTATCTTTATCTTTCTTGCACTTTTAGGTTATTTTATTTTTCAATTGAAAAATATAAATTCAGCTTGCATTTCCATTGTTTAGATAGGGTTCTCATAAAGCTAGTAACTTGTAGAGGTCTCATCAGTCCCTGTGGTTCGACACCCTTACTTATGCCACTATACTATCCTTATATTTTCACTTGAAAGGAACACAACATTTTCCCAAGATCCTTCATCTCAAATTCCCTCTTCAAGTGCAAGGCAGTTTTCTCAAGCTCTTCCGGAGTCTTAATGAGACATAAATTGTAACTCTAGCAATTTGAAATAAAACTTCATAGTTTAACACACAAGGGCATAATTTGTATGCCTGACTGATCAAATAATCATCTAGACGAGTATACCAGATCCGTCAGATTGTAAGTGAATGCCTCAAACAAGTTAAGAGGGTGTTCAGTGGTTTGGAACTATTTGAACCAGTCCATGTAATTCTTTAAGAACTTACATGTAAATCTTGGTATCTATATCCCCATGGAGAAAACACTAACCACATTTCATAGTGATGTTACCAATCACAGGATGTTTGAGAGAAACCTTGCGCAGTAAGGTGTGCATCAAATTACACTATTTCATTCATCTCATAACGCTTCCTTTCCCACTTGGAACACAACAAGGTTACATTGGGCAATGTAGGAACGACAGGTCCAATACACACTTTGGTAAGGAATTTGACATAGATTGTAACTTTAGTTTTCCAATTAGTTCTACGTTGTCACTTAATCAACGGAACACGGTTCGATGTCGTCGCTTTTCATTTATGTCGGTAGCTACCATAAAAGTGAAAACATCATCAATGGTAATCTCATTTCAATTCCATTTACCTCATCCAAACTAGTATACTGGACCAAGAACTTCTCAGGAGTAATCCGGATTAATCTCATGAGATGGAAATGATTTGAGATAGCGATCAAGTATGGATTCATTGTTATGTTATGTCTTCCTCTTCCAGGAAAGTGAATCTTACGAACCGAGTGATCTATCCTTCTCTAGGCCAAGACAGATTGATTGGCTATCCACCAGTGTACCGAACTGTCCAACAGGGGCGTCCAAACAGTCCAACAGGGGTGGCACACCCTCCAGGGATGTTGACTCGATGTCTGTTAAGTACGTCTATCCTTGCAGGCATGTTATCTGATCTCGTCACTTTAGCTAGATCAGAGGAATGCGTTTGGAGCAACATTCTAAAATCTAGAATTCATCGCACTTGCTTATTACACTTGTGCAGTACGGGGATCGAGATGAGACATAGTGGGCAACGTCCATGCAAATTCGCGTGGTTCTACAGGAACGTTTACGTTATTATCTTCCCCTAATGGCGGGAAGACTGTCTCATTGAAGTGATAACCCGTAAATGCGTGGTAAAGAGATCGCATGCAAGGGCTCTAAGAGAGCTAGTGTGAAGGAGAATCATAATCGACAAAAGATACACATCCTTCTTTGAGGACCCATATTGGTACAATGCATCGGTGCAACTTGGCAAAGGAAATGCACACCTAAATGCGTAAATACGAAAATCGTCAGGTTCGTACCCAGTAACCAACTGTAACGTTAAATACGTTGGGTGGCAATGGGCCTCAAGGCAGACCAAAATAGCTATGTACAAGATTGCATAGCGTAGGTAAACACTGAAAACTTGGTACGTTTACCAAAATTCGGGCGATCATTTAAATTGCGCTTTATGATTGCTAGGCGAGACTATTTGGGGTGAACATGGGAATTCACATGCAATACTTTATCAAAAATCGTCAATGTAAACTCTCCGGCATTATCCAACCTCCTAGACCTTAAATGATAAATAGGGTGGTGAACCTTTAATCGACCAGGAGGTTTAGCAGCAATGTGTGTGGACAAACATGTGACCAGTTTGTTGATTCATCAACCAAAACCATAAGTATTTATATAGTCCGCATTTTGGTTAGATTAGTCCACGTATATTCCCTTTAATCCACTGTGAAAAGAGAGTCGTTTCGTTTTTTTACAAGGGATGATATAAAAATCAAATTTCCCAAACGAGTGGGCTTTGGCAAGTGTGCTTGTAGGCACAAGATCCTTACTTCTAGTAAGGAGATGCATCGTAGCATCATTGTTTGACCTAAGTGTTCCAAATGGTCATGCCAATGCAAGTAAACTGCTCAATCACCAGGCTCCAAGGCGGCCACATGTGGTGTGTTCCCAATTGGGAGACAACCCATTGGCCCCAAATCTAAGCTTCAGGTTCATTCTTGGAGGTGGTGCAAAGATATTTCACTCTAGTTTCTTCAGTGATTTCATTTACGATCATTGTTCTCTTGAATATCCTTAAAAACTCAACGATAGGGAGAATTTAAGGTCCCTTAAATGGTAACTCAGTACCATTCATACAACAAAGAGCGTGCCAATGCTGTTAATCAGGTTGGATAGACATGTAGTCTTTGTTAGAGATGTGATTTAGGTGTAAAGTTAGTGTGGGTAGTATGCATTCATCTAGGCAACTAACTTTCCCACATTCCTACCTAATCACGTGTTTAATTGAATCGGTCACATGTATTAAGAAACATGATTCAATTAACTCAATAAGATTATCCATAAGTAAAACATACACCAAACTTGAATCCAAGAACATGGAAAAATGTTCACAAAGTAAACCAAAGTTACTGTGGTGGATTCGGCCAACAAGGCCATCCATGTCAAAATTCTGCTCTTCTAACGGTGTTTTGTGGAGCAAAATCAATCTTACATATTGATTATTATAATGGTAATTCTCAACAACAACGGTAGGGGCACAAACGGGTACATAACCAATGATCTATTATATCGAGACGGAAATAGATTCTACAGGGTTGAGGTTCGGGAATATTATCCCTTATTCTTGAAGTTTTTGGTCTTAGGTGCCAAGGATCACACTTCGGGCATGATGCACACCTTGGCAGGCCCTGATTCTACCATATGTTTATGGTAGTAATCAAATCCAAGAATTTGGTAAACTTCCGCTTTCTACATTACTACTTCAGGGGCGAGTTTGAACCATGGAAGGATGAGAAAAGTATTCTCAATCCAAATCCCCAATCTCACTCTTCCTCTCTCTTTTCCTATTTTACCGACATCAAAGCCAGCCTCAGGCAACATCAACAGCAACAACAACTGCCGCCACATCCGGAACAAAGAAGACCCATTCCTCAAAATCTCTCATATCCAAACCCTTCTTCCTCCATGACCTCTGTTGATGCACAAAACCGGGGCGGTCTTGGAACAACGTAAATCCGGCCGTGAATCTGCACAAACGCTCAAGAACACGAAGAACACAAAGAACACAAGGCTTTTATCGTGGTTCACCCCAATGTTTG